>WOGR01010606.1:0-10857 GCA_015342045.1 Leptinotarsa lineolata
TTACTCGAACGTAATTCACCTTGTATATTGGATTATTTCAAAATACGGTAAATTAACATCAAAAATCGACGTGTTTCAGGATCATTTCTTAAAATGACCTGTTTTGCTAAAAATGAATTTTTTCCATACTTTACGGACACAGTGTATGAGTGATACTTATATAATTCAGATAAAATAGAATACAAAATATTGTACATTTTTGTTACCGTCTTATTTATGAAATTCTGAGTTTGATTCCTCTTAAAACCCCCGCTGCGCTGGCTCAATATGAAAAATCGTATGATTCATCATTTAGGTTGTTAACTTCATAAATTGATTACACTTCCCCACTCTATCCTCCTAATACAAAATCTAATTATGCGTGAAGATATCCACACAAAAAGTATTAGAAAAATACATATTAACTGTGCCACGACATCGCACTGGTAAGTTTCAAAGATCTTCTTTGTTTTGTTGATGTGGAACTCTACAATTCATTGCCTGAGGAGACTCTGGTACTCATTATCGATGTCTAGCTCAGTGCTACTCAAACGGTGATGGTACCATGACCAGAGAAAATAAATGAAAATATAAATTGGTGAATGTCCCCCAGAGAGTGGATAAATCAAATTTATCTATTGCTCATTTATTATTTATTTGTCAAATAAGAAAAAATCAATATAACTGATTATCATAGATATAATTCTCATATTTGTATTTGAATTTTCTCAACAACCCAAATGATTAATCATATGGTTTTTCATTTTGAGCCAGCGGGAATTTTCAAAGGAATCATACTCACGAATTTCATAAATGAGACGGCAACAAAAATGTATAACTTTTTGTATTCTTTTTTATCTGGATCATATAAGTATCGCCTATATATGGAGTCACAGTAGTTGAAGTGTCTCAGCACCAAACTACCACACTGACTCAAAATAAAACGATTGCAGTATAATAATTTCAATGACATAAAGGCTTTTTTCATTGAATTTTTAATATGATCAGTGAATCTAATGTTGGTACCAAGCATCATCTCTAAGTTTTTAGCTGTATTGACAGATAGTATGACCTAATTCTAAGTGGAAGTTGTCTTCTGCAAATTTATGATTCTTGCATTATCATTGTTTCATTGGGATTGAGTTTCGAATCATGTTCACTTGTTCTTGTTCAGCCGCGTGCCTCACGGCACGTATACCATTGTATGTCATCAGCATAATCCTGTAATTTTACAACTCTAATTTACAACTCATCATTTATACTACTGACTCAAGTCAGTAGTATAAATGATGGGCAGTAAAGGTCCCAAAATAGAACTCTGTGGTACTCCAGATGGGATATCAAGAGATAAGGAGCATTATGATGGTGATAACAGATTTTCACTATTGAAATATACATCAATTTGTGAATAAATCACCCTTTCAAAAAGGAAAAGCTGAATGCAGCGAAATTTACAACTGAAAACATCATGATATATCACTTATAAAATTCTGATGAAAGCATGCTGGCAAATACCGAAATATCGGTATTTATATGATCCAGTTTTTTATTTTTAGGAAGATAAAACATGTTCGCTATGACCAACTTCACACTGTTAATATTCAGGTACAAGTGATCCTACTGGAAAATGACTGGAAAGGAAATTGCATAAAAATCAAATGAATTTACCTTGGTCCTTTTTGGTAAATATCTAATTGGAAATTTTATTTTGAAATTATTGACCTATCTATAACTGATATGTATGAAAGCAAACTTCTATCTAATCCACAGTAAAAATAGTTTTTTATTCTTCAAGTACCCATCTACTATCCAAATAAATAAACTCTAAATACTTACATCAAAAAGTCAAAATTTCGATATTCAGAACAATTCATTTCTAGAAACAAATGCGTTTTTGAACGCTTTCATTTAGCTTACCTGTTTGTTTGATTTCACAACTATCTCAATATGGGTATAAAATGACAGGGCTTGACTGGTAGAAAAGTAGTACCTACCCTTTGAAAAATATGCAAATTTAATATGACCACAGCTACAAAATGGAAGATTACATATTTTTTCACAACTACCTCAATGATAGGGCTTGACTAGTAGAATAGTAGTACACTTTGAAAAAGGTGCAAATTCAAGATGGCCGCAGCTACAAAAGGGCGGATTACATAAATATTCACAACTACACCAATATGTTCATCAAATGACAGAGCTTCACAAGTACTATAGGAGTACACTATGAAAAAGATGCAAATCCAATATATTCTATAATATTATATAATGATACGTCGTCAGCGATACATCACCCAAGTAAAGGTAAAAGGTGACATAAAGATGATAAAAGTAAAAACAAAAAATTTTTACATGTATGTATTCCATTAGTACTCACTTCGATAATGAAATGTATATTTTCTGTGGTTTCCCTAAAATTATTCTGATGACTTCGGAGAACTTTAATCATTTCTAATTAACTAAGGTTATCAGATGACAAAAATTTCCAGTCATGCTATCGGGAGAGCAGTTTTCGTATGGAAAAAGTGTTTTCATTAAATTCATCTCACGCCAGAAGAAGTTGACAATGGAAACTTCCCAACTCCCGGAACTCTCACTCTATCATAAATATTTTTAATTCAACGCCGAAATTGGGCACCGCGATCCCGTTACGGCATAGACACAAAGGCGCTGAAGACTATACCACATGAAATATTTTTTGCAGTGCATATCAATTTGAAAATTTTAATGGATCACGGTGTTATCTGAACACTTCAGCGGATAACATTCCTCGGAGAAATGAGTTATTGTTTTTCGGAAAGTTATACAATTGTTAACAATTTTTTTGCCGACCTCCGTTTTTACAAAGGGTGACATAGAAGTTTCGATAGAACCCCAATGAAATTACCTAAGCTTTCACAAATTTTCAAAAATATTGATAATATACAAATTGCAAAAGGAACTACCCTTACAATAATCTCACTCTTTTGAAATATTGAAGATAAAGTTTCAATAAAATTTCAATCAAAATTATTTACAAGGAAGATCGTATATCTTTTCATGAAAGTGATAGCAGACTACATCTTGAGAGATGTCTACACTTAGTAAACATGTCTACAGAGAGGGCCATGCTCGCGAAAGAGAGAAATTGTCCAAGAGATAATTCTTGGAAATTCCATGCATTTCACAATCACAAAACTGCCTTAGTAAAGAAACCGATATAAATCATTCGAGTGAAATTTATCCATATTTACTCTCAATGGACAAAAATTAGTACATTGTGAATGATATCCCATTTGCAGTTACTTAAATAACTTTCTCCTTTAATTGTTCTTATACAAAGATAACAAAACTTCAATTGTTGCAAAATTATTTCAATTCCATATGTCACTCCTTTAAGACACTTACAACTGTGATAACTTCATGTTCCAATGCTCAGCGGCCTAGGTCAAATTTATCTTTTCTTCCAAAATTTCCTGTTCCTAACCTGATATCGAACACGTTTCCAGTTCAAAGATAATATTGCAATAAATGTTTTAGTTCTCACGTCATTTTCAATGTATCTTGTGTTTCGAGTTTTCATTTCACATTTTGTTTTACAATTTTGAAACATTGACAAAAATTTTGACATTTCATTACTCAAAAATTTGCTATCAATCTCATTAACAATTCTAACATTTTTCCAAATTTTATTCCAAATCATCATGTCGTATCATCCAAGTGATGACAGTAATCATTGTCGAAATATAGGAATTATAATAGGCTTGGGATTTCGCTGCTATCCCATTGAATCTCAAGACTCCTTCTCAATTAGTCATCAAATACCGTCCTCCTCTCTCTTCACACATGATATGGGTTATCATGAAGATATTCAAGCAACTTCTGTATCACACGTTGTAAGGTAAATTAAACAATGGTCAAGGATGAAAATGAAAACTGCGAGGAAGTATAACCGTAGATGTTTTCTCCTCAGATACAGAACCATACGCATCCTGCCAGATCACATTACACATTCCACACAACCAATAAATACGATGTAGATGACCTGCTATTAAGGAAGGATTCTGATTCCGTAAATCAGTCAAGAACATTTTGTACAAGACTAGGAAAAAACTTCTGAATCATGAAATTGACTTAAATTACAAATTAATTTCAAAATATGAAATACAGTTGGAAATGCTTGGAAGAGATATTATAAATCTCACAAATGAGCTTATTTTCATAAAATTCACAAAAACTCATAAAAAACTTTCTAAAAGTAAAAATTATTATGTCAGAAAAATCAACAATTTACTCAAAAATGAGAACATATTGGGAAAAAAATTATCCAACACCATCATTCCAGATGATATTTCAACCGCCCCTTCTGAAATTGAAGGGTTTTTGATCACTTATTGAGCTCATGTTTTTCTATGAGAAGTTTCTATTTAATCTATGAATTATTTCAGCATATAACATCTCTCCGCTATAGATACCGAAGTTATTCATTAGTTATTCGCGAAAAACGTAAAAATGGATTTTTCGGGATTACCTCTTGCCCCCACCTTCAGTACTCTTAGAAGAATGCTCATAGTACCTTTGCCTACACTTGTACTCATTTTGGGTTCTACAGTATTTCTTCGATTTGGCCTTCTTTTGTTCCTCGTAGATAAGACATTCAGTGAAGACGTTAGTCCCCGTGTAGGAAAGAAGACACTCCTCAATACCTTTCACAATTATATTTTTAATTCTCATCAAAATTCGAAGAGAAGTTTCGATTTTATTTTTCATGATGATCAACATTTTTTTAAATGTTGTCAACAACGTTTTGATGCACGATGTAGTCATTCTATGATCTCAACAAAGCCGTTGCCTCTTAAATAACCAATTTAACTGGATCTTATTGAATACTCGATTTTATGTCTTATCTGTGAAGTACACAATGGTTATACGTGTGATATAAATTTAAAAAAGTGAACTAATAACCCATAACGAACATTTTTAAATTTGCACAGAACATTACTGAACTATGTCGCAAAATGAGAAACCTAAATATCATAATAACAAAATAGTAGAAATGAGTTTCAATATCGTATATTTTTTTGAACTCTCTTCTGTGCAGTTAGTTATTGTGAGCTAAATACTGATGATAGAAAACACATTCAGCGGATTTTTCAAAAGAACATCAAATTAATCTGCGAGAGATTATATTAGGGAATGGCAAATAAATAAAATCTGAAGAAAAAAACGTGTGCTTCTCGGGACGCTTCAAGTTGAACTATTTAATATTTAAATTGTTCACTTTGAGAAAAGCTTAGATTATTACTTGAATTTTGTGTATTTTACGATAATAATGTAAGGAAAGGTTATTTTTTAATAAAATATTGTATTGATTATTTTATGAATGTACATATATTATAGCTACCATAGGCCAATTGTTACTTATGTAGGATCAAATAATGATACTAATAATATACATACACAAAAATAGTATCATCATTTTAAGTCACGTTTTATATAATGAAAGAGTATGACGTGCTTGCTAGTTAGATTTTTATAATACTGTCAACAGTATATGTCTAACGCATTCTGAATATCTACTGATCGTCTGTGTGACGAGAGAGAAGGAGCCTGCCATACGCTGGCGTATGCATGAGAGAAAGGTAACCCAGACAAACTGGCGCCGTTACGCGTTAGGTTTTTGCCTGACGTATCGTCTACTACTGTGGTATGCATTACCAAAGACGATTAAGTAACGGTCGAAGTGCTTGGGTTGTTTTCATCGCAGAAACTACAATATTGGAATTTATCTTCGTTTCTCTTAGTTGGATTGAATGACCTTGTTTGTGTACAAATGAGGATAGATTGTCAGATGTTTTTTGCCTTTTCGTTTCGATTGAAATTATTTCTGTGTTTCTCAATTTCTATTGCCACTTTATATATTCTTGGACAGTTATTTTGAGTTTTATCAAGTATTTTTTTCCTTCAAACGAGATAATGCGATTTCCGTCTTTGAGACCATGTTCAGCTACATCTGTTTCGTCGGTTTGCCCGAAGCGACAATTCCTTTTGTGTTCAGAGAGACAGCTACTTATACTCTTTTCGTGGTTCCAATGTTAACCTACCCGCAGCTACAAGGGATCTGGTATACCCGGGTGTTGCTAAAGGCTCTCTGGGGCTCTCTGACCTTATATTCTCTCTGATAGTTTTCGTTTGCCTAAATATCTACTCCACGTCGTGTTTCTCCAAAATTCACTCGACCTGGTCTGTGAAATTTTCAACATAGGGGAGGAAAGTTTTCCCTCAACGGACCTAGTTCGAGTTACTTTGGCGTTCTCTCTCCTGGGTCTTAGAGCCCATTCGAAATCTACTCCGCTGTATTTATTTTCTTTGAAAGCGTTTTTTAGGTGATTGAATTCATCAGAAAGACTCTCAAGTTCACAGGCCCTCCCAACCAACGTTTCAGTTACCTCTCTCTTTTGTCGTGACTGATGGTTACAGTTTTTATTCGTTGGTTGCCTCTACACTCCATGGTCCAATGTCCCACCTTTACGTCTTTCCACAAGAACTTCCAAGAAAGCTATAGTTCCTTGGGTTTCTTAGGACAATAGTGTTGCATCAATCGTCGCCAAAATGGTGCTACCAACTTTTTTTCTAAATAGGAAGGGTGGTCTTGTGATAACTCTTTTCATAGGTATTTCAATTCACTATACAATGCTTTTCCATCATTGGGAATTAAATTAGCCGTTCCCGAGTAACTAACAATTTTATATTTCTTTTGAGAATCTATAAAATATAAATATCATAATTTCATCCCAGTTCATTCCAATGAATATTCAAAATATTTATTAGCCCTCCCTAACAATAATGAAGTCGATCTACATTTTTTTATATAATGAAGTCTTTCTGGGGTGAACACCTCTTTTTTCATCTTCGAATTCTGAAATGAAGTTCGGTTATGTATCTTGCACTTCAATGTCACGTTTTCCCTCAATATCATATAGGGGAGTCATATCAGGTGACCTATTAGGCTCTTCTAAGGGATCACGTTTGCCTGTCTACCGATTTGATATATTCTCAAACCAGAAAAAGTTTTCAACCAATATGAGGTTTCAGCAGGATGAGGCACCTCTTCATTACAACGAGATGATTTTGAAATGGCTAAATGACAATTATACATACCAGTGGATAGGTAAACGTGATGAAATCTAAAGTTCACGTTATACAACCGCAGTCTACTCCAGAGCTCATGTTTAGAATGTGATGAAATCTAAAGTTCACGTTATACAACCGCAGTCTACTCCAGAGCTCATGTTTAGAATGAGAGGTGCTCCTAATGAAATCACTCCAGCGGAATGAACTGACGGAAGTTTAGAATGCATTTTTTCTTATGAGGTTGATATTTGTTGTTTGTTTGTAAATCCTAAAAATTAAAATAGAAATGCTTATCACCGAAGAACGGTTGATTCAATTACTAGAAATAGAAAATGGTTGGATAGAGATTTAGAATATTGAGACGGATTATATGGTGAATCATAGATGGTTTTATTGAATAACTGATGTAGGCGTCTCAAATATCTAGAACTGGTGATGGGTACTCACTGGTTTCCCAAGATGCGGTAAAGAATATGTCGTGTCTTAAGTGTGTTGACTGTGTAGCACCAGCGGGGCGAAAGAAACGCATTGCTTTATGAATACACCCTCTCTGAGAGGCTCGGTGACCACCGATGCTAACAGGTGCATAGACGTATTCGAGCGAAGCGGAAAGGGACTCATGAGCTTGGCAAAGTTCTTCACACCCTGAAGAGTGCTGATCTATACCTTTCAATATGGTGCATATTGATCATTTGGGTCTCTTAATGAAGATTGTCATAGTATACTCCTATTTCCCTCAGTTCGCTATGGAGAAACCTGCTAAACATTGAAGGTGACTTAGGCTATTCCACGACTTCGTGAACTTTTTGGTGAAGATGGATATCCGAAGCGAGTGATATCTGATAAAAGCGATTTATTTTGTGAACATGGATATTCAAGGCGAGAATCGAACAAGTTAAGTTATTCATAAGTAAGAAATTCAAGGTGGATAGTTGTGGTAAGCTTGTAATAAATACTGTGGAGAGAACAAGAAAGGAAGGCTAGGCGGCAAGGCCAAACGGGGCGATGGTTGATGCTCCATCTCCAACCGTATTAAATGGAGAGACGAGAAGCTGTCAAATGGTGCTTGGGACCCTCATAATGCAATAGACTCCAGCACTCATTTCTCACTCGCTCATTGAGCGTTCTCTCAGATGATGAGCTAGCGCTAACAACCATGGCGATACATCCAGTGAAGGTCTGAGAAGTAGTGAAAGTCCTGGGAACACAGTGGAAGTTCCGGGTGTCAAATGTGTAGCACCGGCGGGGCGAAAGGAAATGCATTGCCTTATGAATACACCCTGTCTGAGAGGTCAGGTAACGAGCAACCTCAACAGATTCATAGGCGTATTCAAGCGAAGCGGAATTAGACGGAAGCACAAAAACGCAGTGCTACGTTACGCAACAAAAAGGTCGTGACTGTCTTATACCCAGCATCGTTCTTTACGAACAGCTGAGTTCAACAATGCATTCGTTATCCAACCAAGCACCACTGATGAGACCTATCCTAGGTCGAAATACCGCTGTCTAATGTTGGATCACGAATGATGAATATTCAGGCCCTAGTTTCATCTAATTGCCATTTGAATTACTATTAGTACTTTTATTTATTTTTGTTTGCTTCCTGGTAGCCGTCCGACAAGTCTGTTTTTTCCAAGTCTCCGGAAAACACTGCAGCCTCAAGGACTCAGTGTGGTTTCAGTGCGGTTCACAAGATTAGTATGTACTTGTCTCTTGCTTGACATATGTCATACTCTTCTGGACACAATTTGGGTTGTCCATCTTTTGTTTGCATCTTGGGATCCAAGGCCTCACATTCGCATAAATAAAACAAATTTCAATCAAGTGTTGCTCCACTTCAGTTTATCGCTCACATTATAATTTTATCATTGAAGAAAAGAAGTGAGTATTAGATGTTAGAGTCATCTAGTATTTGACAGCCGTATCTTTCTGTTCAATCGCTGTTCTCTGTGGAATTCATTATCCGGCAACAATTTTTATATAGTTGACGTTTATACCCGTCTCCGTAGGGAAGTACTTTTCAAATTTTGCTTAGAGCGTAAAAAGGTGGTGATCCGGGTCTGCTCAGAACACCATTCAATTGTAATATTTTGATGTAATGTAATGATTGATAATCTTCCCAAAGTGACTTCAACTATTTTAGCAATAATTATAAATAACTCCTTCGAAGATGGTTATTTTCCTACCTTCTTCAAAACATCTGCAGTTATTCCGCTATACAAGGGCGGCAATCATGAAGAAGTCTCAAACTTTCGTCCAATTTGTCTTATCCCGTAATTTGCGAAACAAATTGAAAAAAATTCTTTGACGTTGACTGATTTCTCGATGTCACATAATATAATAAATTGCAAACAATTTGGTTTCCAACCGATAAAGTATACTAATGACGCCATATTGTCCCTTCTGAACGAAGTCTATAACAATATTAATAATCGTGATTTAGCTGCAGCGGTGTTTTGCGATTCTATCCAAAGCATTCGACTGTGAAAGTCATGAAATACTACTGAAAAAATTGTATCATTGTGGCATTGATGGACTAACTCATAAGTGGTTTGAATCATATCTTACCGGTAGAAGGCAAATTGTTAGAATGCCTATTTCATTATCAACTGCAGCTAGTATGAACAATAGAGTCCCTCAGAAGTCTATTTTTGGTCCCACATCAGAATGCTTATAGGTTTTAATTTTAAACACGGCATATGATAGTATATATTTTTCTCTCAAATTGAAGGGGTTATATTTTTAGGTGTGATTAATTTTTGGGAAAGAAAGTTTTTCGCTTTCTACTACTCCATCTTGATATAAAAAATGTGGAAATCTTCCAAAGAAAGGAAGCAATCATTTTTAAAAGAAATAACTATAAACATAGATGTGTAGATCTTGCAAAGAATTAACTTTCAGATACAACATGAAAGAAAAAGCCCTTCTGAAATAGCTACTTTCATATAAACATTGAATTACACGAAAGAAAAAATTCCTTCGAAACAAATACTTTTATATGAACACTGAACTATACAAAAAATACTTTTTTCTACTCAGGGCTTTTTCTTCCATTTCGTGTCTGAAAGGTACTTCTTTGTATGATCTACACATCTATGTTTAGAGTTATTTCTTTAGATAATAATTGCTTCCTTCCTTTCTTTGGAAGAATCCCACATTTTTTTGTATCAAGATGGAGTAGTAGAAAGTCAAAAACTTTCTTTCCCGAATATTTCACTTTCTTATTTACACACGCTTTGTCGATAATATTCATTCTTCTGATAATAAAGCTCATTCATTATTATTATTTTTCGTTCTATTTTCATAAATAATAAAAAATCCATTGATGTTCCTGAATGTACCCAATGATTATGGAGTTAATCAATGTCTGTCGGCATGGAAACCACAAATGAGCTGCACGGCATGATTTCCATCAAAGCTATAAAACAACACAAAAGCCCTTTGTAGCATTCTGATCCGCTCTGGCTTCAGTCGGTCATTATTATTATTTCACCAAGAATAATATTGAGTAGTTGAAATTCACAAATTGATGAACATTTTGACCACTTGAATTTATTGTTATTGGAAGTCATTTTTGTATTGTAATCACCAAACGATGATATAAAAGAATCCTCTAAAAATGACTACCACCAAAAGTTGCTCGTGCGAGTTGAGGATTATCGAGGTAATCGAGTAAATGGAATACAATGGAAAAAGTTAAATATTTAATATTTTTGTAATCGAAAATGGAGGACCACCGCTTTTTTTTGGGTTGAGTATTTTCAA
>WOGR01010607.1:0-10857 GCA_015342045.1 Leptinotarsa lineolata
TACAGAATACAGATGGCTCAAAAAACAAAGACGACTCAGGATGTGGAGTGTACTCCAGATCACTAAGCCTAAAGATTAAGTGGGGAATGGAAAAAATTGAGATACCAGCGTAGTTCAAACAGAACTCGCTGGTATCTCAATCGCCATAAAAGAGATAACCAGGAAAGGAATTTCTGCCAAAAACATAATAATCTGCACTGACAATAGACAAGCCCTATTCTCCTTGAACAGACAATGTGTTACCTCAGGGCTAGTACTAGAGTGCCACCAAGACTTAGACAACGCCTCGATAGATAATAATATTATCCTGAGGTGGGTTAAAGGGCACGATACGAGTAAAGATAATCGCATTGCCGATTCTATAGCCAGGAGAGCGGCTGGACTAAGAATCTTAGGACCCAGTGACACTTACGGCCTGATAACTTCGACAATTGTGGAACTAGCCAAACGTTACCCCATGCTCAATCCCTGAAGAGATGGGATGGAATCAAAGGATGCCGTCTTGCCAGGATCACCCTGGGCGATCCTGGGAAGCTGGAGCCGAGGAAATATCTGGCGATGACCAGGAAACATCTACGTTCAACAGTAGGATTTCTAACTGGCCACTGTCAACTAAGAAAACGCCTCCATACTATGGGGCTGGTGGACACACCTCTATGCAGGAAGTGTGAACAGGAAGATTCAACTGTCAGACATGTCTTATGTGAACGTCCAGAGTTATCGTCAATAAGAGTGTGTGTTCGGGGACTCTTGGCCTACACCTGCCGATATTAAGGAGATGTCTCCTAGTGACCTGTCCACCTTCCTGGAAAGGACAGAATGGACGATGACAACTCCTTGGCAGCATTTACAATGGGTCACATGTGGCCTAAGTGCTGTGGGCCTACACTCACCCTCCCTATTCTTGAGATGATAATAATAATAATAGATATTTTGCATCTAGGGATAGAGTTATACATTTTAGTGCCAATATAGGAGTAGCTCATCTGGAAAATTGATATTTTTAACAGTGGGTGAGTAAGTAGTTGACGCCCCCTGGCTTGGGTGAGGTTGGCTTGGGTGAGGTGATATGTTATGCACGTGCTGAAGTGATATGTTATGCACGTATTTAAGAAGAACAATTAATGAATATCCATAATTTGTGACGTGCTCCCTTCCATCGGTTGATCCATCAGTTCCTTTTCACTTTTTGCAACATTAATCCGACTGCAGCACTTTTTTGAATCCACGCGCTGGACAATCTATTTCCTATTTCCTCTATCCTTTCCATTCCTTATTACTTTTGCCGTTAATCCCGTTCGACTATTTCGTGCAATCACTCAATTTGACCGTTTTAACGAAATGGAAAACAATTTAATCTTACCGAATGCAATACATTAGTAACGGTTTGTAATCGGGTAAATAATGGCAAAGCCGGACTATTTTTCTTCTGAACGTCCAACTTTTCAAGAGAATCAATAGTGGTCAGCCGGACTCGAGCTGTTGCTCCTAATCGGATCCACATAATGACTGCTTTCGGGAAAAGCGCCGCAATTATTTGGAAGAAAAATCACTCAATTCGTTGGTCTTCCAATTCGGGCACTATATTGGAAAATTAATTCATGTAAATAATTGGTCTTCTGTCATTGCAATGAATTGACAAAAGGAATGCATAAAAATGTATAGGTCTATAACGTGATCTTTATAATTTAGAGTCTAATCATAAGCGTAGATATGAACTGTAAGCCCATGCGGATCAATTGAAATATCTTAAGAATGTTTGATTTTTATAGTCCTGAAGTGAAAAATGAGTTGCCCCGTAAAAATCTCAGAAAAGTGAAAAAATGATTCAAGGTGAGTAGTAGTTTGTCAAAAAGTTCTCATACTGATTTTATAGTCTGGTCAATTTAGACACTCAAATATAATCATAAATGAAATTTGAAAGTTTTCAATGTTTCCCATGTATGGAAAAAAATAATTCAAGTTGAAAGGTCAAAAAAATAGTTTTTTGCGATTTTCAGCAATACGGTAAGTTTTATCATAAAAATATTTTAAACAAAATATGTTGATCATAAAATTATCTATAAAAAATATATGAACACTTTTTTTCTTACGAGCCACCGTTTCTGAGATGAAACGATTCAAAAATTTATAACAGTTGTAATCGTCATAATATGCACACATTTCCACGCCACCTATGAGGTAGTGTACTTAGCGCATCTTTTGTAACGTGGTTTCCCTATTAGGCCTATTTTACGAGTCAGTTATGATCCTGTTCAATTTGAAACTATTGCAAAATAACGAAAATTATCAAAGACGAAATGATAAAAGAGATGTAAATTAAAACAAAGTAGTGAAGTTCATTCGTCTGATTCATAGCCTTCAAAATCTTCTTCTTGTTCTTCTTCTTGATCTTATTCTTCTTGTTCTTCTTCTTCATTCTGGGTGCAAGTAAATTGTGTCAATTGGCTAATTCGACGGCGGAAACCTAAGGATTTTCTTTTCTCATATTCTTCATTCAATTCCTGGCCACAAAATGAGCACAGTTTTTTAAAACAAAAAGCTGATTCACTGACACGTGATTTAGTACGAGGAGGACTTACTGTGGATGTACTGGCTTCTTGTTCTCCACGTTGTCTTTTATTAGCTGCAGCAATAGAAGACTATAATTTCTACGACAACTTTCATGTATTGTCTCAGATTTCAGATTTTTGAGATATTCCGAAAATTCATCTGCTCTTTCCATACTTGCATTGATTAATGTCTTCATACCTCGTTAAACAGTAGAAATTCACTTCCACCTAAAAGTTAAGCACAAATAAAACAATATTCTGATATTTTTGTTATAAAACTCAAAATAGCACGATATAGGTTAGGATAAACACGTGTTTTCACCACAGAGTAGCATTCATTTGTTATAGCAGGTATAAGACCTAGCCACGCACACAGTTGAACACGAGACAGATGTTTTCTTAAGGTCATAATGCCGTATATCTTAAGGGACTGGGATTCTTTCTACCTGAAAATCTTATAGTTATAACTTTGCATATTTTATATTTCAAGTGTAACTTATAATGATCGATAGAAAAATATTTAAACATATATTACAACTCTGGAGATCAATGTAGGAGGCATACTCATGCATATTATGACGATTACAACTTTTTGAATCGTTATATCTCAGAAACGGTTGATCTTGGGGAAAAATATATTTTCATTTTTTGTAGATAATTTCATGATCTACAATTTTTGTCTGAAGTATTTTTATGATAAAACGCGAAAAACCCATTTTTTTGACCTTTGACCTTGAAATTTTATGAAAAATTATAGTGTATTTGATCGCTGCGTGACAAAATTCTCGATAAAATCTAAAAATATTTATCCAGCTCACTTCAATGGTGTATTGATAAAGGAAATTCGATTCAAAGTAAAATTTTGGTGTAAATACAAAAGACACAGCGACATTCACTCTTTTCACGAATTCAAACGTCTTCGGACAGAAATAAAAAGCTCCATTGAAATAGCTTATAAAAAATTCATTCAGAAAACTGAGAGCAAGATTATTCATAACCCCAATAAGTTCTGGTCAGTCATTAACAAGCGAAAATGTACGAATGGAATCGGAGATAAAATGTTACATGAAGGTAAGCTACTCGATAATCCCTCATATATTCTTGATGGCTTTGCAGATTTCTTCAATGGTTCTTGTATAGTGTCAACATCAAGTGATCATGTGAACAACAGTAGTGATATTCCCAGCCTAGTAATCAAAAACTTCAGTAGTGAAGATGTTTATCATACCCTAAGAAAATTGAAGCCTGTATTTACTGCGGGATCTGATCATTTTCCAGCATTCATAATCAAAGATTGTGCCTCAGCTTTGGCTGAACCACTAACTACTATAATCAGTATATGCCTGAAAACATCAACTGTGCCATAAATATGGAAAATGTCGAAAGTCTGCCCTATTTACAAAAAAGGAGATGAAAAATTTCAGACCAATTTCTATCACATGCAACTTTTGTGAAGTGTTTGAAGTGCTTCTTGAGAATACAATCTACTGTCATGTCAGCAGCATCATTACCCCCAATTGAATCGTGTTGCTGTATGGTGTCGAAATAATATTCTGTCTCTCAACTTATCCAAATGTAATGTAACGAATCTGACATTACACAACCACGTCATAAACAATCAAGTTCTAGAACGTCCTGACACACTCACTGATCTAGTTGTTACTTTTGATTCATCCCTCTCTTTCAATAGACATTGACACTATTCTGAAAGCTGCTTATCACATGTATGGATTCTTAGTTAGAAATACTAAAGATTTCGAAAAAGTTTCAACATTGAAATTACTTTATTTTACTTTTGTTCGATCTAGGCTGGAATATGCATCTGTTGTGTGGAGTTTCTACAATCAGGTTCATATAAATCAACTAGAAGCCCTACAGAGGCGCTTCTTGAAGTATATGTCTTTTAAACCAGAAGGCACGTATCCTACTGTAGGAATACCCTATTATGAATTGCTTGAAAGTCACAATTTTTGTAGTCTCGAGGTAAGGCGTAAATATTATTCACTTTTTTTTATTCAAAGTTATAAACAGTATCATTACCTGCTCTCAATTGTTACATAAGTTGAATTTTTGGGTTCCTAGACGGTCATCTAGGAATAGTGTCACCTTTTATTTCAACACTGCGCGAACAAATATAATGAAAAAATCCCCAATTTATACAATGTGCGATACGTGTAATTCTGTTAGTCGTGTCCTAGATATATTCAACTGCCAGATTATACAAGTCAAAAGACATTTCTTAGCTAACTGACAGTTCTGTTTTTCATTTAATTTACTTTATATATAGATTCACAGGTTATGTTATGTGAGTACATATTTGTAAATGTCACGGCTTTTCCCTATTCTGTAATTGGATTCATTCTGTAGAATAGTGTATGAAATAAATAAATGAATAAATACAATTTTTTCCGTACAGGGGAAAAATGAGAAACTTTAAAATGTTATTCATAATTATATTTTGAACGATTTCACCAATTTTCAGCTTGTTGTAAATTTATGTAGCTTCACTCTTATTTTTTGATTTAATTTGACCAAACTATCATTAATTCAGGTACTATTTACAACTGGAGTCGTCCCTAAACAAATTCCTTATGAAAAATGGGCCAGAAAAACAGAAAAAAATATTTTTTTCTGAAAAATGACATCTGTTTTCAAAGCTGAATTTTTATATACAGCATTTATGCAATTGATTTTTATATGAAAAACAATCATTTGTTTTGTCATGTCGTTCAAATCAGTTGTTTCAAATAGACGCTAAATTTAAGATAGAAATTTATCACCTTTGCATATAGATACCAGTTCTCTGAAATAAACGTTATTCCTATAATCCTGATTTTTTCCATATGGCCTTTACTTAGGAAAAATCCCATTCCTAAATAATATCTGAATTTTTCAAGATTTTCACGTGTATCATCTAAAACTGACGGTAACGAATCTGAAGCCGCTCCTGACCGGTTGAATTGATGCGCCAGCCGACTCATCCAACAAACACATGACCTCACCTGGAACCGCCGATAAAATTCTAGACGAGTACCGAATCGTCTACAGAATTCTCGAAAGGACCTTTCTCAACTGCCCGCCTTCCCGACGGAAGAGGGCAGTTGAGAAAGTGAATCGAGCGGCTAAACAAGAAATTCGAATAGTGGAAATAAATTAAGCGTTAGTTGCTAAGTGTTGTGATAAATAAATTAATTTGTGATTATTGAAATATTGTTGGAAATAAATTTGTTTAAGACAGTTAATTCATTAATTTGTCACATGATAATTTCGAAATTAATGCGTTTGAGTTTTTCGTGCCCACTTCAAATAAAATATCTGTAACATTTGGCTTTTCTCCTCAATAAAAACAGAGATGTCGAGTTTATTATTTTAAATAAATCGCCAGTCGCCCCTTATTTGACATAAGGGGCGACTGAAATTACAGTCATGAATGGTTGACGTTCCAAATTCTCAACACAGTATAACTACAGCTTTTAACCGCTACTCAAATTGAAAGTCACCACTCTATAGAGTTGAGAGTTTAACAGGGATTTCTCATGTCAGACTACACGTTGAAAGGAGCTTGGAACCATTCATCCTCAAGATAATTGTGTTATCAACCAATATTTTCAGATCATAATTTATGATTTTGCCTTGTTAACCACAATTTGAATATTGTCTTGAATTATTTATGATTGATTCGAGTGTTAGCGACCGTGTTCATGGTCTTTAAGAATTACCAATTTGACCTTCCTCCTTATTGAATGATGATAATAATAATAATAGAAATAATAGTAATAGAGGAGGAAAAACTTTACGATAATAAAAATAAAGAGGAGCAAAAACGGATAAAATATCAAGATTTTCTCTTCGAACTCCCCAGACTCTATCCAGACCACTCCGTCAGGATGGTTGTTCTGATTATTGGAGTCCTTGGTGGAATGATGCCCTCTTTTCTCTCGAATCTCAAAATCATACCGGCTTGCTGCACTAAGGCAGAAATCTTAGCCGGACATATGCATAAGGCTGTCATTCTTGGCTCACTGCGCTTGCTCGGGGCACATGATTTTTTGACCCAATGATCACTAACCCCATGATGTGGGGAGTAGTCGTTGGTTGATAATGCTGGCACGCCCATCGAATTTAGTAAGGCTTCGGGGGATAGGGCCTGACCAGCGGAAACATGGGTAAAAAAAATGATGATAATGTTTATTCACAGTATAAGCGTAACCTCTCTACGGCCTTGATCTATTACCACAAGGCATTTGATACAACATCTTACATTGCTCAGATGCCTTGTGGTACCCGACAAAAGAGTGAGATGCCTTGAACAGCTGATACCATTCTGGCGGACTCGTTTCACCATAATATCTGGTCAGGCTAAAGTCCAAACAGGGTGTGTTACTTTCTGAAGAGGTGTCATTCAGGGCGATTCCCTCAGTCCCTTCTCTTCTGCATCTCACTATTGACATTATCTGATACGCTCAGAAATACTCGAGGGTATAACTGTGGTACCCCCGGAAACCGGAGATACAAGGTCACCCATTTTTTATATATGGACGATCTTAAACTGTAAGCCTCTGGAGAAAAGAATCTCTTTGATTCCATAGTTTTATAATTCTATAATAAAGTTTTCCTATTTAATAACAAATACAGTCAACAGTCAACGTGGACATTTTGTAATCTGAAGAAATATTGGTGCCACGGGAGGTGAACTTTTTCTGGGACAATATGCTGATCTGCAAGGATCTATTTTCAAATTTTCAATATTAGCAATAGTTTTTCAGATTTCGCTTTAAAGAAAACCTACATTTTTAAGGAAAAAACATAAGCACTACAGGATGAACCTTAAGGCGCTCTAAAAGCGCTGCTTGTGCGAAAGTAGTGATTCACGTTGGATTTGAATGTCTGGAAATTAAATCCATTGGGAAAAACGTTCTCAGGAAATTTATTTCACATAGTTCTCCAAATGAAAGAGTTTTTGAACAGCGAAGTTAGAGGTGTACTGAGTTGAACTTCAAAACGATGAGCAGCCACAGTCCGTCGCGATATGCGCCGCTCTTGATGGAATCAAATGTGCCAAGTCCCTTGAACACTTCCCGTGAAAGTATCTATAGAAGAGAGACAAATCTCCCACCTTTCTTCGATGTTCCAGACTATCAAGGTTGCAAGTGAGGTTCGCGTCTTCAATCAGGCGGATGGCTCTTTTCTGGATGGAATCCAGCAGCTTCAGGGTATGTTTAGGGGCGGAGCTCCATACATGGGAACAATATTCCAAAGAAGGTCTGATCTGAGCTTTATAAAGTATCAAAAGTTGCTGAGGTGTGTACAGTTTTCTGGATCGGAGTAGTGTTTCAAGCTTTTGAGAAGCAGCAACATTATTGTGCCAAGACATATTAGTGTCCATTTTATTACCCAACAAACTTATCGAGGCAGAAAGCGGAATTGTCTGTCCTATATCCGGTTCAGAGACATGAGATATGATTGAATGTAATACATTGTCCATAACTTTTGACATTTTTTAGCACAACTTGGCCCAGATCCGAATGGAATCACGAATCGAACGCTCACAATCATAATTGTTCCGAAGACGAATTCAAATTTTGAAAATGGCACTTGTGAAAAGGACTAATATGGAATTTTGCTACGGAGTACTAATTACGACAATGTAAATGTACCTACTATGTTGCTGTTTTGTTGTTTTGTTCTAAAATCTGCGCATATAGGTATATTTAATCCTCAGATCTTCGGAAATAGGTTATTTCATCGATTCAAATTGACTTTAGATAGTTGCCATAACAAACGTCACATCCTTCTCATCAAAACAAAACCATTGAAACCCAAAGTTTACTTCAACACAGCTTAACTTATCCAATTAAAGCTCTCTCATTTATATTGGACTAACGAGCTCGACAACATGCCCTGATAAAGAAGGCCCTCATTAACTTTCGAATGCTTAATCCAGAGTTATGTAGTCAGGGTGGGATTAACTCAGTGGTAAAGTTATGAGATAGGTATCGAACAACTTCTATCGAAAAGTCTACACGATCGAGGATGCTGATATTCACACACTTTTTCACCACTTTTCTAGTAGATATCACCACGTGGTTATATTTCATGAAAATTCATACTTTTCAGTTGTAGCAGTAAAAAAATTGTTGTGAAAAAATATTTTTTTATTCTTTAGCGTTTGCAAAAAATAAGCAACTGAAGAAGGAGAAAAAAAATTCAAGTTGAAAGCCAAAGAATGCGGTGATTTGAAATACTTCTTTTTTAGGAAAAAACACAAGCACTACAGTATAAACCTTAAGGCGCTCTAAAAGCGGTACTTGTGCAAAAGTAGTGATTCACATTGGATTTGAATCTCTGGAAAAACGTTCCTAGGAAGTTTATTCCACATGAACGCAGTTCCCCACATGAAAGAGTTTTCAAACAGTCAAGTTCGAAGTGTACTGAGTTGAACTTCAAAACGATGAGCAGCCACAGTCCGTCGCGTATTGATGCAAATACGCTTTTGAGAAGCAGCCCTTGCAATTTCAGCAACATGATTGTGCCAAGACACATTAGTGTCCATTTTAACACCCAACAAACTTATCGAAGCAGAGGTGAAGATGTGCATCCGCAACCGATTTCCTGGTATCCAAATGGAATGACGAGACAAGTGTGCTGTTGTCAGCAAAGCAATATATTGGATTCTTCGTTCTCTCCAATAAGTCGTTTATGTACAGTAAAAAGAGGGGTTGGAGACAATATGAATCCCTGGGGAACACCAGCGTTAATGGAGAAAGTGTTTGAGAGATATCCATCGACGACCACTTGCAGGGAACGTTCTTTCAGGAAACTTGAGAGCCATTCAGAAAAATGATCTGACAAGCCATAGCATCGAAATTTGACTAGCAAACCCTCATGCCACACACGGTCAAAGGCCTTAGAAATATCAAGTGCAACATCTCTTGACTCTCCATGATTATCGATTGCGTTATTCCAAATATGGGTGACATACGATACACAATAGGAGACACCAGCAACACTGGTTTTCACAAAAATATATTGAAGATCAGGTTGATGTCTTTTGAGCAAAATCTGAGCAAAAATGTAACATCTTTCAAATATTGATTCAAATAATGAAGTTGAGGTTTATTTTTTTCTATTCACCTCTCATATATTTTTCATTTTTCACTCATCAAAAAAAAATACACAGGAATTCCTGTTATCTAATAATTCAATCAAAAATTGTAAATTATCAACACAACTGAATCTTAGTTTTTTACATTTCAATGGGCGACAAATATTACTTGTTTGCTAATTTATTCGATTCCACATCTCAATAACTAATACCATTAGAGAGTACTTGACTTGGATCAGCATTTTCATTTTTGTTGAATTTATTCTAGGCCACATATCCACTTTTCAGTAAACTCGGGAGCCTACTGACGTCTTCATTTCCTTAAAGTATCCAGAAAACAGGTTCATTTTATTTTTCCCTCTATCTATTCATGACAAAAATTTCAACAATATAATTTTCTGTATCAGTTCATGCAAGTTCTTTGTTGGATAGTCATTGTAATCGGGACAAAATTTGTGCCCTTCATAAAATTATAAAGTGACCTTTATTTCATCGTCTGCCGCTGAGGTTTCGGTTATACAGACCTATTTTATTCGGGTGCCCTCTGAATGGACAATCCAATATCAACAAGGCGTCTGATCCTGGTGAAGTGCCCGTCATCGTACTTACAAAGTGCGCAAATGAACTCACACGAGTATTTTGCAGACTTTTCAACCTGTCTTACAAGAAAGGGGGTTTTTCTTTCCGTTGAAAGATTGCTCGCTTTTAGCCTATTCCCAGAAACGGCAAGAAAAATTTTTCAAATACCTATAGACTTTGCTATCAGTGTTATCAAAAATCATGGAAAAAGCCATAAACCACTATATACCTGAAGATTTGGAAGGCTTCAACATCTTGAGCGATCATCAATATGACTTTCGGAAACAAAAATCAACGGGCGACCTTCTTTCTTATGTCACTCATATTTTGAATAACGCAGTCGCTCTTGATATTTCTAAGGCCTTCGACCGTGTGTGGCATAGGAGTTTACTGGCCAAACTTCGATATTATGACTTTTCGGATCATTTCTGTCTATGGCTCTCTAGCTTCCTGAAAGAACGTTCCCTGCAAGTGGCCGTCGATGAATATCTCTCGAATCCTTTTACCGCCAGTACTGATGTTCCCCAGGGATCCATATTGTCTCCAACCCTCTTTTTATTATATATCAACGACTTATTGGAAAAAACAAGAATCCAATATATTGCTTTGCGGACGACAGCG
>WOGR01010608.1:0-10855 GCA_015342045.1 Leptinotarsa lineolata
GAACGGAATTTTCACTTTTCCTCCACACCGGATAGTCTACACCATATTTCATTCATGGTTATGAAACGACGCAAGAATTCTGCTTTGTGAAACTTCGCTAAACACTTGAAACATCTTCACGACACTGTTTTTGTTCAGGTGTGAGCAAACGCGGTACCCATCTTGCACACAGCTTTCTCATAGTCAAATTTTCAGATAATATACGATGTACCGCACTTTTTGAAATGCCTACTAGTCTGCTAGCTCGCGCACTTTCAGTCGACGGTCATACAGTACGGCTTTATGGATTTTCTTCACCGTCAACTAGTTTGGTCGACCACTGCGATGCTCGTCTTGGCAGCTCGTACAGCCTCATTCAAACTCTGCTATCCAATATTTTACTATTGTAAATGAAGGAGCAGACTCACCCAGAGAAGAATTCAGTTCATCTTTTATATTGGTTGGGCTGAGGCCTTTCGAGTAAAAGTATTGTACCACATAACGATGACCAATTTTCTCTATTTTCACAAACTCACCGAAAACATTCGCTATTGATACTAAACAACTCAGCGTCTCCAAACTTGAAACATATGCTTTAAAGATTGTGTACTTTCTAATACCATTATATCTTTTCAAACAACTACCGCCATCTCTAGGTCAGGCCAGGTACTTTTGGGACCTCCCTTGTATACAGAGTGGACAAATTAAAAGGAAACAAAACCGCTGTCAGGTTAACATTCTTCTGTAGGCATTTGTTACTCCAGCACTCTCATTCCTAGATTCTAGTGAAATGTTGAAAAATTCTTGAAATTCCCTCAACAATCCCACTACTATAAATGTTTAAGTTTGTATGTTTGTTACTGAGTTTTGCAAATACGATAGTCAATAATCTGAACTATAACAGTTGTATCATTGCTACACATGATTCGATATACCTCATCAGTTTGACGTGGTTTACAAAGATATACAAAGGTCCATTAGTGAAATCATTTTTAAGGTTCTCCAGCTTCAAATCCAAGTTCTCAGCTGACTCCCTATGATGCTTAGGTACACAATTCTCTTTCTCAGTATATTTTTCTTCACTAAAGTACAAAAATATATAGGAACTGGTTTTCTTATTAGGCTGAATTTTCTCGCCGCTAAGAAGGATTCGAAAAATCAGATTAAATGAAATTCACTTTGGTCATTTTGGTAGGATTTCGACCGATGTAACTTCAAGAGAAGCAAATTTCCGTAATATGGTATGATAATACTATACTAATACAAACCATGTTCGCATCTTGGTGCTTGTTAACAAATTTTCACGCAAATATCCAGTGCCGCTTATTTTACCAATCGAGCGGTGTGAAAAAATGCCAACGGACAACCAAGGCATAATACGGAGGAACACCTTCCTGTTGAAACATAAAATGACATTCAAAATATAGTTTATTCACTTGAATAATTCATTTGTTTTTCTGAAACCTCTCCTCTTATGGAAAAAAATTGAAATAAAGCAAAAACAACTAATTCAAATAGAACACAAACATATGAGTACTCAAAACTGAAATGCAACAAAATCAAATAATACGTCGTCGTTCAATGTTTGAAGCTCCCTCTGCAACATCTTCCTCATTTCATACGCTACAGTTTCAAAATAAACTACTTGATATTTCTCCTGATCCAGTCGATAAAGCTCGTAACCCTTGTATAAACTCCAGGATAACCGGATTCTGCGCACCTAAACCCATAGGACACCACTCCAATTTGGTAGTAACGTAAACTCTTTCCCTCACTGACAAAGTACATAAGTGGACCTCCAGAGTCGCCCTGACAGGTGTCTTTAGTGGTATTGTCAACGTAACCTGCGCAGATGATTTTGTCATCAATGACCCCAATCGTTCCGAAAGACCTAACACAATGATTCTGATTAACTACAGGAACATTAACGAATTGTAAACTGGAGCTCCTGGGTCCATCTGCAAAGGAAATGAAAGTATTAACCACAAATTTAGGAAAAAGTGAAAATTACATTTTGCCACTGGTCTTCGCAAATGTCTCAATCTACTCAATACTATGCGAGGACAGAGTAAGCAGAATGAGACATTTGTGAAGACTAGTAACGAGACCTGAGTAGTGAGCAGATTGAGATTCCGACGTCAAATCACAAAACCATAAAGGTGCGTCACAACCTGAAGATTAGACAGATTGAAACATCAATGTAGCTTCGGCATTGAAAATGACTTCAATGCCGAAGCTGGAATGTCCAACAACAAAAAACTCAAGACGCGGTTCTACCCGAACGCAGATACGTGTTTCTGGCAACTGACCCCATCAACACAGTGCACCCAAGTTCACAAATAGGGTACATCTTATTATCGAAAATGGAAAACATCTCATATACCCGAAGCCACCAACAAGATCCAACCGCACATTCCTGGTTTCAGTTAGAACACCTAGAAATTATTCAACATGTCCACATAGGTAGCAAAAGCTTTCTCTGTAACTTCCACAAATGTGCGATTGGCTCCTAAAAAACCGTAAAAAACTTGACCAAGAAATTCCGTAAGATACCCAGACGGTGACGCAGTTCTCCAAATGAAAGAGTTCTTGAACAGTGAAGTTCGAGGAGTACTGAGTTGAGACTCAAAACGATGAGCAGCCTCAATCCATCGCGTATTTCTGGTATGTACTGCTCTTGATGGAATCAAATGTAAAACAACAAATAGGGAACTCGCGTTCCCTGCTGCCTCCGCATGTATTCTTTCTGCACGGTCTTGACAGAGGAATCGTCGTACCTCAACCAACAGTTGCAGCCGACGTGGAAGACATCGGTTACGTAGTGTCCCATGTTGGCATCTTTGCCTTCGTGGTACAAACGGCGAATAGATTGTACTGCTTCTCTTCTGGAGACTGTGTTTTCCACGAAATCAGTATCGAATCAATTTTCAAGTCGAATTCAATTCCCAAAGCTTTGATAATCATCTTGCAACCCTCGTGGCTGTAATTAAAAAACTTCAAATGCAATGTTAGTATAACGGGAGGGTCGCAGAGTATTACTTGCTCCCATGCTTCGATCTGGCCATCAGTTTTCCCTGACTACCTTTAACTATCCCAATGCTGAGAGGCAGTGTGAAGAAAGGCTGGATATTCTCAGTAATGTGACCTCCAGCACGATGTATGTTCGATTTCAATTGCACTTCAAAGATGTGCACTGACAAAGTTGGTCCTTCTGTTTACATATCTATTATTTTTTGATCATATAACCTTCCAACTCCAGAAACCTAGAATCTCTTGCGCATCTTGATGTCTATCCTCGATCCAATCTGTCCACATGCTGTGTAACATTTTATAAATCGACGTCGGGCCGATTGGGGTGCCCGTTTTGATGATGACTGCTTGGTCGTTCATGGAATTTTTACCCACTCTCTTGTCTTTCGTCCTAATGTTGAAAGGTGGGTAGTCAAACTGCCTCACACAACGACACATTCCATCTATAACCGGGGTGGACTTCCTTCTCATGTTCAAATAGTTGTTTTTGCTCAGACTATTCAGCAAGTTATAAAGTACTGGACATTCGATCAGAGCTTGTAAAATCGAGTTGATGTACCAGTAATCGGCTTGATTAATCAGACCCTTTGCCTGCAAACTCACTGCCCCACTGTCATGTGTAGATGGAAACTTGAAGGGGCACATGAGTAGATTGTTGTTGTACTTGTTTTCGGCATGCTGGTCAGAAGCGACTTCGTCGAAACTGCTGACGGGTTCAGAAGAAACATCGACTTTATCGGATTTGTACAGACTTGTCCTCGATTCTGCGACAGAGATAGGGTTCGTTATTCCAACCCTATTAGGAATTAGTTCTTTTGGGGACTGTGCGGGCTCTGCCAGAGGACTAAGTTCAGCCTCATTTAGAGTTCCCTCTTCCTCTTTTGCCAAAGCTTGACCATTTTGCTGCAAGTCTTCCACCACACTGCACAACTCCAATTCTCGCACTGTCTGTAGATATTCGCATTCATGGGGATAGGATAGGATTGCCTGTACCATTATAGGCATATGCTGATATATTTCGTTCATGGGAAACATGGATAATTCTCTAGTGTTTTTGATTGAGGAATTGTATTTAAACATGAAGCTGCATTTTCCCTTTGAATCAGAATGCTAATTTTTTGAATCAAGAAAGAGGTAGCTCTTGGGTCATTTATCTTTTTGGGGATCCTTATGCCAATTTTATGAATGAACTCACATGCTTGGGGCCATAGGTACCAAATGTTTCGATTTACGATATTACTGATAGTAAAGCAACTGGTCTATATGGTTAGGTGAAAGAGTTTTAAGGCATTGTCGAGTATTCAGTGGGGTGAGTGGTTTTCCCCAGAAAAAAAATGTGTAGTGGGATGCAAATTGTTCGGTAAGAAAATTTGCTTTTTCCGTCTGTGCGAGGAGTGGAATTGTGGACTTGGTGAAATTTTCACCAATGCCTTCAACCATTGGCCATGAGGATCTAGAACCATGTTATACTTTTCATCTAGCAATATGAATTTATTCAAATTCAGGGAAATGGTTATCTACGTGATGTCCTATTTATCAGTGCCAGGTCAATAATACACATTACACATTACTGAACAACGAAAAGAATGACAAAAGGAATTTTCATTTATAATCTCTGTGAGAAAATAGAAGTCTGGCTGTATTCTGTATTTGCCGCTGTATTTCTTTTCATCATAATGTTGCTCTAGTGAGAATTTGATAAATTCTCAATTCATAATTCATTAATATTCCTTCTGGACTTGAAATAACTAATGCCACTTTTTACTTACCAAAGTATAAAGCTCCCCATCCAGCTACTATCGGAAAAGATCCTATGAAAGAATTGGACTTCATAGGCTCTTCATGGGGTAAGCATATCGGCCACACTCTAGCTGGAGTTCAAAAAAATGTTATATTACTAATTACATTAGAATAACGATCACAAAATTATTAAATGATATTACTGAAAACATTGAAGTCGAAAATCAAAAAAACTCAAAAACCACTGAACGCAGTGATTCAAGAGGAAGCTTCCTATGTGTAATTCATGATTATTTTTTGTTAATTGGTTGAAACATGACGATATTATCTGTACGGAATCGGGGCGGCGGTGCTAACCATAAGAGTTTTCATTCACAAAACAATTCACTACATTTTTTATGGATCTGAGATGGCATATGTCTATCTTTTAAGGATAGCTTGTTTAAATTTGAATTCAATTGAATTTCGAATTATTGTAAATATTCGAACTAATAATGTGATGCGATACACGTGATGAAGAAAGGCTGCAATGGGGTTGGTTTCGTAGTGAATCACGACGAAGATTAAGGTCGTATTGGAAGCAAAAGAGGACTTAGATTTATTCGAATCTTGGTAAATCTCCAACTTTTCATGAAGACACAACTCGTAAGATTGCATTTTTGAAAAAATGAAGGTGGGGGAAGTTTTCAGAACTGCTTGTTCACTTCAACAGATACTAAGTAAACCTTATGATGATATGTTTGAAAATGAAAAATCGGGGGAAGTATGAGTACTGAAAAGTATATTGGTCAGGGTAAAAGAACTATTAAAACTCGTGTCAAAGAGCGAGCTGCTCATATTCGATTTCGAAGCCCAGAAAAGTCTAGTTGCTCAACATGCCCAGAAAAACGGCTATAGAATGAAGTACCACTGTATTAAATTGTTGAGATCGGTATATGATTCTGGATTTTTGAATGCTTTTGAAAGTCGGGAAAGAGCATATTTATTGATAAGAGTAAGGAATATGAAATTGCGTAACATAGCTTCCATTATTTTCATATTTCAAGAGCAAAAGTGAAGGTATAACAAGTGAAATATTTAGCTCCGATATACTTACAACTCGTGTATTTTCTCTCTAGAGTCAATATAGCGATGTCATTGGTGCGCTGAACTGGACTGAAATTTTCATGAATTTTGAAACCAATTACTTTTATGTCTTCTGGTTCGGCTCCTTCACTATTACTATAGAGATCAAGTTCTCCTAATCGAGCTAAATATCTGAAAACCATAAAACCCATTATAGCAACCACAGTTTGTAGAAATAACGGTGTGTTTGCCATCAAGCGCTGGCTGCAAAGGTTGCAAATAGTTCAATCATGTAGTCATAACAATCGGAAATGTAAAGGTGTTCCCGGCTGTATAAAATAAGATACCTTGATTTTGTCCATATTTGTTCATAAGTCACTCTGAAAATTTGAAAAAAGATACATCGTGAGAAATAACTGCATGTACAACGATCATTATCCCACAATCAGCACGAGATCAAACTGGAATGTTCCTCAGTATAATGAGAAGATATGGCGAGGATGAAAGTAATAATTGTCTTTGTAAGTACAAGAAAAGCAGATGTATCGAGCAATTAGAAGAGAGACTTATGGAGAAGACAATAGTAAAGGGTTGAACAAACATGACACAACAAACTAGAAGAACATTCAAAACCGCAAAAAAATTTAGGATCATGAGGTCAATATAAAAGGTACCTAACTCAGTATAACAAAGTCCTCAGAAAATCCAAGAAAGAGAGAAGGCAATGCGAGAAGGTCGAACAAACCCAAGTATGAGCCAGACTCTACAAAATACTCTCAAACGAACCTCAGGTCTCAATAAAAACAGACACCGATAACAGACAGACACACAAAAACAGGAGAGACTATAAAAGAGTTTCTTCGGTGCAATTTTTTGGTTCAAAAATTTCAAATCCAGCACTGAAGTCCTGAACAAATTCAGTATTGGAGGCCTCCACTGGTAGGTGACAAAAAAAGGGGTGGGTGAATCTGTAGAAGATTACTCCTCTTCAACCATATAAGAAGCCAGGACCAGACCTCAAAAAGGTTAGTTACACAATGGAGCCTTTATTGGCACACACTGGCATACTAGATTACCACTTAGTACAAATAAGGGGCACATGTTGACGGTTATAAGCTCAGTCATTTGTATGTCGACCATTTCAACCGCTATCACCAATATATTATGTCGATTGTGATGGCTGAAGCGAACCTAGTGCTATAGTGCTACTTTGTTGAATATCTCCTCAATAAGAATTTCTAAATTAAGTGATGTAAAAATAATCGCTACCAGTGAAACACAAACAGCGTAGAAAGTTTGCCTTGACAGTGTGTCGATGGCAGATAGTAAGTAACAACTGCTCATGCACTAGGCATTCCACCTAATTAGGGTGGAAAGAATCGGGGATAACAATTTTTAAAGCTTCCATCCAGACTGATAGCGTCCACATAGGTATCCTACCAAGCTTTACTGTGCATTGGATCGCTGAAGATTAAATCCATTTGGAAAAACGTTCTCAGGAAGTTTATTCCACACAAACGCAGTTCTTCGAATGAAAGAGTTCTTGAACAGTGAAGTTCGAAGTGTACTGAGTTGAACCTCAAAACGATGAGCAACCACAGTCCGTCGCGTATTTCTGATACGAACCGCTTTTGGTGGAATCAAATGTGCCAAGTCACTTGAGCACTTCCCGTGAAAGTATCTGTAGAAGAGAGACAACCTTTCTTCGATGTTCCAGACTATCAAGGTTGCAAGTGATGTTTGCGTCTCCAATGAGGCGGGTGGCCCTCCAGCAGCTTCAGGGTATGCTTAGGGGCGGAGCTCTATATATGAGAACAATACTCCAAAAAAGGTCTGATCTGAGCTTTATAAAACATCAGAAGTTGCTGAGTTGTGTACAGTTTTCTGGTTCGGAACAGTGTTCCAAGCTTTTGAGAAGCAGGCTTTGCAATTCCGGCAACATGATTGTGCCCAGACATATTGGTGTCCATTTTAACCCCCAACAAACTTATCGAAGCAGAAAGCGGAATTGTCGTCATTATTATATCTGGTTCGGAGACATTCATCTTTTTGGAGAAAACGGATGTCTGGGTTTATGTGGCATTGAGTTGAACCTGGTTACTCTCACCCCAATTCGAAATCACTCCTAGACGGCCACTTGCAAGGAACGTCCTTTCAGGAAGCTCGAGAGCCACACACAAGAATGATCCGACCAGCCATAGCATCGAAGTTTGACCAGCAAATCCCCATGCCACACACGGTCAAAGGCCTTAGAATTATCCAATGCAACAGCTCTTGATTCCCCATGTTCCTCGACTGCGTTATTCCAAATATGGGTGGCACACGATTGAAGGTCGCCTGTTGATCTTTGTTTCCGAAAGCCATATTGATGGTCGCTCAAGATGTTAAAGCCTTCCAAATATTTGAGGATATGGTGGTTTGCGGCTTTCTCCATGATTTTTGATATCACTGATAGCAAAGCGACCGGTGAGTAGTTTCAGCACTAGGATTTTTGTGCCCCTGCCGGTAGGCGAGATTTTTGGAGGCGACAACTTGCTCGCAATTTTTGTTGAACCAAGGTTTTCCGTTAGAAATACGTTTCATTGAAAAGGGGATATATGCATCCATTGATGATAGAATAACTTCCGTGACTCCAGAAGCACAAGTCGATGGATCATTAGAGCTGAAACAAACATCTAGCCAGGGGAAATTTCGGAAATTGTCTTGAAGATCCTCCCACTCAGCAGATCTGTAATGCCAAACTATGCGCGGCTTAGATTGTTCTCCAACATTTATCGGTAATTCACTCAACACTGAAATGAGTTTCTGGTCAGAGGATTCCAATGGAGACCTTACAGTAACTGTGTAAATTTCTGGATTGGTTGTTAGGTATAGATCCAGAAGAGTAGCATATTCTCCATCACGGTCGATCAATATTCTTACAGGCAGCAAAGCTACAAAGGGGCATTTATGGAATCAAGATAGACATGGAAACTTTTCTGAAAATGCAGTGAAGAACTGACGGACAAAGAAGCTAATAAGTGTGCTAGACAAGGATCATCAAGTCCATTGACAGCTAGAAAATATAAAATCCGGGCTGGTAGGCCTTGGTTGAATGGAACTTGTAGTACCAAAAGTTTCGTCTGCATGTACGGCCCCTGAACCAATTGTGGTTGTAACTAAATTATTGTAAAGGTAAATAAAAAAAAACATTAGGAATAACTGAGAAAATATCGATGCACAAAAGAAACTGTTCCAAAAAATAAGGGAACGGCTCGAAATAATTACAGGGCCACTTACTGGACACTGCTCATTTGGAGAACACCTGAACATAATAGGGATGTGAAATGAGACCTCAACTGCAGGTAATGCAACATAAAACCATAGAGAGCTTGTTGAGTTCCATGCAAATGGGAGGCATTGGGATCACAGGGGCAATTTATTTATGGACAACTCAAATTGTGCCCAGAAGAAAGAAAAGACCTGTACAAAATAGTACTTTGTTAGAATAGGTGCTATAAAAAGATAGCAGAAAGAATGGAAGAAATGATAAGTCAGACGGCTCCTAAACCATTGAAAACTATAGCATACCAGCTGTTTGTTCTTCAGAAACGAGCCGATTTTTTTACCCGGGGAAGTAAGATAATTTTCCGGTCTTTGACCACGAAAACCTGGGAACAGTCATTTGGGTGTACTGGTGTGTTTTTTTTGGAGTTTTCATCTTTGGTAAAACCACTGTAGCCAGTTCTTGAAAACAATCTCATAACCAGTCACATAAAAAATATGATATACATACAAATCAGTTCTGTTATGAACACAATGTGCCGCTGTTAGAATGTGTCTGTCACTTATCAAAGAACCCCCACAAAGCCATTTTGGTACATTTGGATTCCATCTATTTCTGTATCCCAGTGTAACGATGAAAGGAAATTGATCTGAAAAATATTATTAGAAATGTACAAATTTGCCTGTCAGGTGCATTCGCAGAACTAGCGAAGCAATATCAATTACAGAATGTGTGAATAAGAAATATTAGTAACAAGTGATTCTCCTTGAAACTTTTCGGCTTAAAAACTAATTAGTTATGTGTCACCTATTTTAAAAAATACAATGGTTTCTATTCTACTGAATTTGTCTAAATAAATACCATTGATTGGCTATGAATGTCATTCATAATACTCTACACCTATTTATTTACTGAGACGGATGTGCAAGATTCCGAAATGATCAAGAACTTCACGCAACCTTTGGTAATTGCGATTATTCACCGAGAAAAAGGTCATTTGCGTCGGTCAAGCGGATTGTACGATTAAGATTCCGCAGAAGGTAATATAGCCCTTCATTTATCGAACAGGATATTAAGCTGCCCATGATCTCATTTCATATTTCTGTTTTTTCTTGTCTCAACATTTCAGTAATTGAAATCGTATGTAAATTCTGTTTGTTACAGTTAGAATTAACTGGGGTATACTCATTTCATAAATTGAATGTTGAAGATATACAGTGCGAACGTAAAAAGTCGATAAATGGATTAGTTATGAATCATCACTTTAACTGTCAACAGGAGATATTTTTTAGCGATTCCAAATCCTACATTGTAAACGAACAAAAGTTGAGAGAGTTCCAATGCACATCAAAATATCGTAACATTTCTGACAGATTTTCTTTATAATTCTGTATCCAACAATATTACTGAGTTTTATAGAATCTACAAACAAACAAAAAATATCATACATTAGATTTCACAAATCCACAAAAAAATCTAGGGGCGGCATATCAGGTGATTCAGCTGGAATTCTAAGGGATCACATCTGCCTATCCACTGATTTGGATAATTGTCATCTAGGTACTTTCAAACCACCTGATCTTGTTGATATGTGATTTCAGTTGGCAATTATTCAAACCGGTAGATAGGCAGACGTGATCCTTCAGAATGGACATATCATCTAATAAAATACCTTACTCTCGATTATACCATTGCCAAAAGATTAACACATCTCTATGGACAAAATAACAAGATCCCGTTACCCCTTTACGCTAGTATTCATGATAATAATTATAG
>WOGR01010609.1:0-10855 GCA_015342045.1 Leptinotarsa lineolata
CATCCTGGCATGCCATGATGAACCCTTCAGTTTCCGACTTCAGCCCACTCGACCTGAGGAAAGCGAAAGTCAGGCGCTTTGATAAGCCAAAGTCTTCAATGTTTTCGAAGAAGATCCCATGCATTATCCTATCTTTGTGTTGTCGCAGAAGTGAGGTGATCTCTGCGACTTTTATATGAGCCTTCTGCTGAACGGGTTCCAACTCGGTGACAGAGTTGTGATCGCCTCGTTCAGTGTCAAAAACTAAACCGAGTTCATCAGCTGCTCGGGCAACTGCCCTTTGGATAAAGTTTCCAATTCCTGCTCTCTCATGGTCGTGGACCATGCAGAGAAGGGGATTCGAACTCCTGACGACTTTACAGGCTATATCCAGTACCATTCTGTCATGTATACACTCCAAACTCAAAATTTCATGGCCTTCCTGTTGTCGGGGAAAGTACAATCGTGAAACGGACGATTGAGGATGCAAACTCCTATGGAGATGCATCATTTTTCGGGTCTTCACGTCGGGTTGATACAGCTCTTCTCGAATTCACTTCAATACTTCAAACGAGTGGAGTAAGATTGAAACGGCAAGCGTGTTTATTGCAGCATCTTTGTTCTCCCCCGACAGTTCCGATGACCAGATCTGTCGGAGTTTGTACTGATACTTGCCGCAGAGAGAGTTTTTCACTGCTATTACCTCTTGTGAGTGGCGTTGTTCCACTCCGAGGTAAGTATGCGTCTCTACGGCATCCAGATGGTGTAGGATGCTTCCGTCTACGAGCTGCACATCCTCTCCGTAGTCCCCGCATCATCTTTCTTCGAGATGGACCATTGCACATCTGTCTATCCCAAATTTCATTTAGATAGCAGGCGTGTACTCTTTCACTACCCTCAAGGAATGATGGAGATCCTTCTCTCCAGAGGCATAAAGTTCAAGATCATCCATGTAAAATAAATGGGTGACCTTGTGCCTCCGGTTTCCGGGGGTGCCACAGTTATATTCTCGATTATTTGTGAGCGCAACGGATAATGGCAATAGTGAGATGCAGAAGAGAAGGGGACTGAGGGAATCGCCCTGAGATACACCCCTTCTGAAAGTGACCCACCCTGTTTGGACTCTGGCTTGACCAGATTTCATGGTGAAGCAAGTCCGCCAGAGGGGTATCAGTTGTTCAAGGCATCTCACTATTTTTTCGGGTACCGCAAGGCATCTGAGCAAATGCAAGATTAGCCCAGATGCCTTATTATCATTATTATTATTATCATCAATACTTTTGGTACGGAACCAGATCAGGAAGTGGGTCTATATGAAAAATAGAGAGTACTGGGAAAATATCTCCTGGAACACACGAGAAATTCTTCATAAAAGGACTGTTATGTGAGATTTTCACTTTCAAGTGAAAATTTTACATCAAAGTGTGTTTTTTGAATACGTTATAGTGGCTTTTCATCAAGTGTCGGTCAGTTCTGTCATATTTTCCAAAAAAGAAACTTTCGAGATGACAATCGAAGAACTGCTTCAATGGAGCAGAACAATTACACGGCCACTCACTAGACACTGTCCGTTAATAGGATACAAAATGGAGCTGTACAATATAAACTTTGAAAGAAATCCATACAACAAATGAAAAGAATCAGTTTGTCATGTTTTATGCGAATGTGAGGCACTGTATCACGGGTGGCAAATATGTATGGACAACCTAAATGTTGTCCAGACGAATATGAAAAATATTCAGCAAGGGATCTGTACAAATTAGTACAGGGAGCAAGATTGTTGGAATGGGTGGTAGAAAAAACAAAATGAAAAACTCAATACGCCCATGAGGCTGCAACGTTTTCCGAAAACTTGGAAGGGATGGACAAGTCAAACGGCTCCCAAATGGCAGAAAATAAAGGAGTCTATTATGTCCTTTCCAGTATAACCTACTAATTTTTCAGTCGTTTCGGGATATCCTGACTTTGTCTTACAATTCCTATTCGAACAGAAGCTGTTCACCCTTTTGAAAACCAAATATCACAAACAATTCTGAAAGTATATCAAAATTGTGATTGGGGATATTTCTTTCTCCTATATTTTCATGGGAAGTGTTTCACACGCTTGATACATCTGAGAGCAGTGCATGTCAGGAGTAGCCAGAGACCTAAAAAATGTTTCTGGATAAATTATTCATTCGATATTCGAATTTTGGTACAAATCATCATTTCCATGCTTAATGTGGCTCTGTGATCAATATGGTTACTGAGCTGAATAACAAAAATTCGAAAACGAGATGAATTCTGGCCGCTATTATTCACGTAGAAAGCTGCAAATATCAAGCTGAAGGGGGATTCTACATAGACGGATGTTATCGAATCGAACTCGAGAGACAAAAAAGACAAACGAGCCAAGAATTATTTTATTCAGATTCGTGTCAAAACTAAGACGAAATGGGAAATTAATATCCAAAAAAAATCTGAAGAAATCTGTGCATGATCTGGAAGTTCGGAAACAAGGAAACATGAAAAAGGAATCTTTGTATTAGATATCGGAAGAATAGGTAACTAAAGTTGTTTGTGACTAGTTATAGACTCCGATAGACATATCCTTGATTCACTTTTAAATTAAGTTATTTTACTTGTTGTGTTCAAGTAACGCACACATTTATTTGCAAATAAACGATACTCATATGGGTATACTTTTGAATTCAAATAAAGGCGAATGTATGAATTTTGTTATGTGACGACCCTGCTATATATTGTTTTAAAATTGTTCTAAAATTGTTCGTTCTGTTAACCAGCTGACGAACGTCAACCCTCAGAAGTCAAAACTTGTGCGAGCAATGGATTAACGAGGCCTTACCTTTTAACGTGCGATTACGCAGCACGGTTGAATACATGTTATTTCCAGCGGTTATTTTTATAAGTTTAACGAGAGTTGAACTTTATACAGCAGTTCGCACAGATCCTAAATATGTGGGACGTATCTATTAGTTAGGGATAGAAACATTTTCAATATTTCATTATGTTTATTGGATCCATTCATATTATGATATGTTTAGATTTTTGCACAAATCGAGGAGGACACGAACGCATTAATTCATTCAGTTACATGAGGCATGAGACAATTCACATGAGTATCATTGATCAAAAATATATCAGCTTATGAGGCTATCCCTGAAATTTAGAGTTTTGAAACTTAAACATCTCGCCGAGACAATCGAGCACTTTCCGGATTTCCCTACGACAACTTTCTACTTTACGCACTATGAAGTAATTTCCAATTGAATCTCAATTCGAGTGATTCATCTCAGTTCTCAAATCTACCGTTTCTCTATTCATCACTACATGACAATCTAACTGCAACTCCAATTCTCTTTTCTGACTTGCTGTACCATGTCTTACTCTCTGTTGCCTCTAACGAGCGGTATTGGCGTATTTTATGTGATCTCTTCCTGCCATTGAAGATGTCCTGATTATTCCTGAGTACTTGTATTTTGGTGTACGTGAGGAGGTCACTGGCTGATGCAATCCAAAATTTATGGATGTTCCATAACTCTATGACACACAAAGAGACCACTATGTGGCATTCTGTTTCTTGAGCAATAGTCATTAAATTGAATGGATTACACGTGATGTTTCAGAACCAAACAAGCCACCTGTGTGACCTCGTATATGTGGACTCTCACATGTTGAAATATTGCGTCATCAGATATATGGTAATTTCCCTTCCTCTCTGACTGGTCCCGTATCAATTTTCGATTTGAGTGTTTGGTCAATTTCTTTTGTTACAAATTGTTGCAGCGACCTGTGCTTGAATGTCTAGGTTTAGGTGAGTGCATTTTCTAATTGAATATTGACTTTTGTTTTGAAAACATATATTTATTTGTTGATATACGTCTGTATCTCAGTTGAATCCAAACATTAATATATCTCGAACTAATAATTCGCGGTTCATTTCGAAATTATTTATGGAGCTGTCACAGTTACATCCTTTGTTATATCAAACGATGTAACACTAACCAATCCGAGAGTATACTCTCGGATTGGTTAGTTATCCCGAAGATTACATGCTTTCAAATATCCAGGACGTTCTTAACAAAATTGATTAATTTCAGTGTAGACAACACTTCCGATACTTCCGGTACCTCTGCCAGGTACCTGCGTTTTATCGTCTTAAAATTAATTTCACAATGTTATCTTATCTACTAGTCAGGTGATTCTGATAATCAAAAATATTATTTCAACAGGCTGTCCAAGGCATCTTGATGCCTGTTGTTAACTTGTCTAACGTTGCAACATATGATGGGCGACTGCTGATTTTTCTGTTCTTTCATGTTTCAGGTGTGCTGGGTGTTCCTTTAGTTTAATAGATCTTTCAGTCTGTTGATAATATTTTGCATCGCAGTCCTTACATTTAATTTCATGAATTCCAGACTTTTCCGAATTCTCGACTTAGTCCTTTGGATATCCTAACAGGATCTGTAGTGTATGACTTGTTTTGAATACCATCTTCATACCTAGTTCCTTGAAAATCTTTCCAAAGTTTTTCGTGTATTGGTGGTATGGAACTAAGATATATTCATCTCGATTTTCGTTGTTCCTGAAAGTCGAGGTTTCGTTCATTCTCAATCTAAACTTTTTCTTTTTTGTAATATCCTCTGCAATAACCGTCGAGAAACCGTTTCTGACTGATATTTCCTGTATTGTCGCTTTTTCTTTTGTGAGAAAGGAAACTTCAAAAGAAAATGTACTAGAAAATTCAACCCAGCACGTTTGTACTGTCCACAGTAGATGAGGCAACATTGTGAAATAATTTTGAGACGCTAAGACACAGCTAAATACCTGTGTCTTAGATGTATCTAGAGTGTAAATAAGGCACAACATTGTAATGGGAATTAGTGTTATCTTTCTCTTGAAGATGATCATTTGGTTTTTGAAATACCTGTCGAAGTGTTGAAAATAACGGTTTGGTGTTGGGATAGAACTCCAGTAATATGCATTACTACACCGAAGGTTCCAAACAGTGCATTACAAGTATGTGAGACAATTATAACATCTTTGAAAGCAATATCAGCCAATACTGAAGGAGCATCTCAGACGAATCAGGTGATACAGAAAACAAAGAATGCTACACCGTTCACCATCTCTGGAGTTCATATGAACACTGAAACGACGAATTTGCAAAGAGGTGTGGCTGATGTAGAGTTCATTGATGAGAAAATTATGTTCAAAAAGAAGGATGGAACTTTCGCTACTCATCAGGATATTCCACAACTATATAAACTATTATTCATTGAAGTAACACAAAAAACTATCTCCTCTTCCGAAATGATTGCTTATGTGATATACTCAAATTAACAAAGACGGCTTATGAATGAAATGGGAGAAAACAGGGTTTGCTATCATTTTGCTGTGTATTTGAAAACTTCCTGAGTTGAGTTTTATGAATATTCATTTGCATGTTATTAATTCCAAACCAGTTTTTTGGTATGTTCAGAGAATTCGATATGTTGTTTTTATAAAATTTCCAGTTACATCGCTGAATATTGAAGAAGTGTCATCCGCAAATTGGATGATTTTTTTGGTCAACTATATAAGGCAAGTTATTGATATACAAAATAAACATTAATGGTCTGAGTATGGATTATTGTGGAACCCTCACTTCCATTTTTTCCTTTTTCGGATTCTATTTGTCCTCCATTTGCATCTCTTCCTATCAAGTATTGAAATTTATTTGTTATGTGAGAGTGTATCAGTTTCAAGGACACTCCTCTTATTCTAGAATATTCAAGTTTTTCAAGAGAGTAGTGTGGTCAACCCTATCGATTGCCTTGGAAAGATCTATAATTACTGCTATAGCTTCACTTTTATTGTTTAATGTGTTACATATCGCAGTGAGGGCATTATATAACGCTAGCCTAGTGGATTTACTTTTCCTGAAACCATTTTGAAAATCTGAATTCAGTTTGCAACTTTCAACAAAATTCACAATCCTTGAGTATATTATTTTTTTCAAAAACCAAACTGATATTTGATAGAAGAGCTATTGGTCGATGATTTTGCCAATTTGGTTTTTCCATTTTTTATAGATGGCTTTATCTGCAGCAACTTTTAACTTGTCTGGGAAAATTCCTTTGGTCAACATTAGGTTTATTATGTAGCTGAGAGGATAACAAATCTCTTCAGCCACATATTTCAATACTTTTATCGGTATCTCTTCGTCTCCTACTGATGTTTTGTATTTTCGTGAGGTAATTACATCGTATATTTATATGAAAGAGATGATATTACTTCCTTCCTTTTTTAAAAAAATTCCCTCAATTTCTGTATGGAGATGGTGAAGTAGCCCCTCAAAAGCTTTCATTCTCAAGAATTTTCATTATTTTGGGAAAACTTCACATATGATCTTGATAAATAAATAGTACCATAATCTCAAAAAAATTGAATTAGTAAAATTCCAGCAATCGATTTTATTCATTATATGATTCAACATATATGTATGTTAGACTGTAAATGTTTTTAAATTTGTATTGTATTATAATTATCATATTTTACACCCTATGGATGTCTTCCTTCTTACTGTGTAATATTTTGTAAAAAAAATTCTATACTTTTCAACGAGAGAAATAAATAAATATTATTATTATCATCAACAAACAGTAGTGTTCGCTGTAGCAGGAGATCCTTCGTCCAACGAGATGAAAGTTCGTATACTGTCACCATAAATTTCTCTCTTCCCCCTGTATGCTCGTTTCTGGTGAGACACCAACAGTACCGGAAGTGAAAAATTCCATCTGAACTCTGCAAAATCCTTCTCCTGAAGCATAGTCTGTGAGAAATTATTTTCCACAATATCCTCTTATTCTGGGTGGAGAACTTGTACCTGAGGATTGGATAGTTTGAGCGATAAACGGGCATCTCGATGAACTTGGGCCTCGATGACCACCTTGTTGACTAGCGCACTTCACATTTCTTGCAAAAATAACTCATTTGGCATCCCCTCCTGGATGATGGTTTTGTCGTTCACATAGACCCGCACTCCTTGGTCTTCTTCACCGGCTCATTGACCTCTTCACTGCCCTTTTCCTGGGGCTCTTGAACTCAACATCCGAACTAATTTGCGATAATATGGTTGGTGAAGGTGCCATACACTTAGAGTATGCATCCTCCGATACCGATAGACCAATCAAGAAATGATAAGACATTGTGAGGTCCGGCAGTGACTCGTCGAGGTCCGAATTGTAGGCCCCCACCAAATCCGCTATAGTGGGGGCCGCCGACATAGTTGGTGATCCCATGGCGGAGAGCAGTGGCGGTTCGTTCTCCTGATCCTCCTGCTCTTATCGGTCTGGGTTGAAATTCTTGAAAAAGGACTTCATATCAGGAGCCACCAACTTCTCAGTGGGAGTCATCGCAGGTGGTGGTGGGATACATGCTCCCTGAAAAATAACGCACTGATGGACAACCACCTTCCTCAGCTCCACTTTCACCAACTGCGGTTGGTTCAGAGAGGTTGCTGGAGTTGATAAAGCATAAAGCAAGTGTAATGAGAAACTAATAGACAATATGATATAAATAGTATAGTAGTGTGTACTTACATCGAGCTGCTTTCAACTGTTAAAATTGAAAAGAAATGAATGATCGGACGCTTGGCTTGGCTTGACCTCGTCAATTTACTTGGCTGCATCACTGCAAGTCTGTTCGATGGATAACTCCAATCGAATAATGGATGTGACCCCTTCTCGGGTTCTGAAGCCATTAGCCCCACTTTCGGTGGGGTTGGAAGTGGGGTAGAACAATTCGTTCGAATCATTCGACAAGTTCACATCTTTCAAAACTTTCAAAAAAAATTTGAAATTTTGTTGAGAGCTCGTTTGAAAGAATTCAACACCGTCATGGCCCCCTGGTAATCTGTTTGAAAAAATCTGTTTAAAATTTGTTTTTTCGGTTATCAGCTTTCGCCCCCATACGAACGACAACTCTCAGAAGTTGAGAAACTTGTGTGAGCTGAGGACTAACGAGGTTTCAACTTTCAACAAGTGATTCCTAATACGGTTGCAGAATCATCTCAGCTTCAACCAGATGAATTCTCTCGAGAAAAATATCTGGTCAAGGTTGAGATCGGATCTACGACTTTCCGATCATGAGTCGGGAGCACCACCACCGTGCCAACGTCTTGGTAGTATTAGGAATCGCTTACCATCCTTATGTGACAGAAGTACTTCATTACACATCAGCGTATAAATATCAAGTAAATCACTCCTGAATACATTCATCTTTCGCAATATCGTACCAACTATTTCAACAATCCTAATGTTATCTTCAATTAAAATTTTATTTTTATTATTGAATTTTTGATACCTTTAGTTCATCTGACACACACTGAACGACATATGCTTTGGCACCGGTGCCATGAAAACTGATGATGGTATCATTTTTCATGTTTACAATAACCGATTTGTTAACTGGAACATTGAATACATTACCTGACGCATAGTTGGAAGTATCAAATTTATCAATATTCTCAATATTGAAATAATAAGAACTGTCTGTAATTATTTTCATTATAGAAGAATCCGTATCAGTATAGATGAGAGAAGCTTGAGGTCAGTTATGTTTTTGATGACATCATAGGAAAAGTCATGAATGGTTGTTTTCGACATATCATATATAGGAAACCCCAAATACGATGGTTTGCTATGACAAACCTCAATTTCACATATGTGTGTGATGACGAAGTCTTCTGCAAATATAATGTTTTGAATTTAGGGCGAGTTATCATGGCCGTAGCATCCATACATCTTCGTAGAGATTCCCAACTTGTAACAATGCGAATGTCTCTTATATTGTTACCGTTCTTCATTGTTTTACCATATAGATAATTGACATTCAATTTAAGGTGATTCCTCCCGAACCTCATTGGTATATCGTGGATTGAATCTGAGAATTCTATGAGTCCTCATCATCGTCATCAAATGGTTACGGACCCCCTGTTTCAAGTTTCTCTAATGTACGATATATTTTTTTATGATTCAAATTAGATATGAGTATAGGTATTTTAGACATTAAACCAGGTAGTATGATACTTCACACCAAAAATGGTGAGTCAGAAAGTAGATCATTCAATTCTATGAGGTAGTGCACATCTACTTAAAGAATGTATCCTCGAGTGTTATCATCTGAAATACTATTGAAATCTAGCTGACTTATTTCATCGGAGGTCAATCAAGTGAATTCACCAAAAGGTAGTGATTGGGACATACTATGACCATACAGATTCGTTGCATCCAAGTACATGATGAATCATGAAGGTTTGTCGAGATTATGTTTTGAAAAAACTGATTGTTTGCAGTATGCTTTCTCTCCGAACATTGACTAATACCACCTCGTATATTGTTTCGAAAAGAATGCACTATATCGATATCAATTCATGAGTGTGAGAAAGAGTTGGATGAACCCTCCAGAAAAAGTTTCTCTGTCCTACTCATTGAGCTTATGTATAAAATAAATGGCGATATCTCTGTAGTCCCTAGAGATAACACCATCCAACCTGGTATCATTGGTTTCCACATGATCACATGGTACACCCTCTTTTTCTCATTCATTTCTTCAGCAATACTTCTGAAACTTAGAACATTGAATATTCTCACTAGACGGAATTTTTTTACATTATTGTAAAACAAATTGAACTTTCGTATTTTCCAGGAATGACAACAACTTTCGATTTTCAAATAGAGTATCCTGTGAATTATTACCAGAGCGGTTAGGAATGATCATGAGGAATCCAACAATTCTAAGTTTGATGTGTTATTTATTATAAGTACGGAGATATCGCCATTTAGTTTATACATTAGCTCAATGAGTAGGACAGATAAACTTTTTCTGGTGATTTTGATGTCAATTTCGAAAAAACCAGAGGTTGAGTTTGTTTGAAAAATATATCAAAAAGTGCCGTCTAGTGAGCAGTTCCCAGAAATATAGCCTAAAAAATAAAGGAAAAAAGGAGGATGTACCATGAATATGTGTCACACGGTTCAATTGAATCATCTTCTATATAACCATATCCATATCCATTTATGAACTTCCCCACAATGTATTGTTTTCATAAGGTAATAAAAATCATTTTTTCTTTCCTCAGATTATGGCTTTATACGTCACCATGTATAGTCTGCAATTATTGGCAAACGGTGCTGTGAAGACACTAGACTTATTGAAAAATAGCTGAAGCGCATGCTACAATTTCCGAAAGTCATAAAGTTGCAAAATAACACGGCCTATTTCTCTCGTTTTACTACCAACAACTTTGAGCAATTTTTTTCTCAAAAACGGTCCATTATTTTTCTTTATGTCCGTGGAGACTTTCAATCAGGACATTGAAAAGTTCATCATACCAAAAAACTAGCATAATTCACGAAAGCCATAATCCATAAGGTTTGTGTGTGGTCCTTTATTATGTTTCAGAAAATATTTTTTCGTTTCCACAAAATGTTTTCCGTCTAAATTCTCGCCCGACTCTTGGTGACGTGCAGTAATGAGTTTGAAACTATCAATAAACCATAATTTCAAAAAATTTTTTTATCTGCCCATTTTGATCCTATTGTTTTCCATGAATGAAAGTTTTGTGAAAGAAATATATTTCTCTCCAGTTTAAGCGATGTCATCAACTTCATTTTTGTTATTTCATGAACAAGTGACACTGAGATTATGGAAAATTATGGAAATAAAGTTGGCCAATTTGAAGTTACATGTTAGTGGTCACGTACTCTAATATCATGCTCTTCAAATATCTTTTCACATATACCACATGTAGTGGCAATATTGACATCATGCCCTTCCTCGGCAGTCAAATGACTCATCGGAACGTTATTTTTCGAATTATTGTGATATATAT
>WOGR01010610.1:0-10854 GCA_015342045.1 Leptinotarsa lineolata
AATATTGTGGTGGTGCTCCATCTGGTTGGAATACAATATCCATTTCGAATTAATTAGGATTCGCTTCGACGATTTCAGTGATGAGAGTGTCAACAGTTGTTTCCAGCATATTCGAATACAGTTCCCCTGTTAGATTTTGATCAATAAATAGAGGTCATACAATATGGTTTCTCAATATTTCTGCCGAAACGTTAATTTTTTCTGGATATTGGGTATGTGATTCCCGGAAAACGTGAGTGTTGGTGTCACTTCAATAACGGCAATTTTGTCTGTGAACATTGCCGTTTAAAATATTTTCTACAGATAGGACGATTCGGAAAATGTTCGTTGAAAATCCTTTCGGTCTCGTGAAAGTTACGCGTTGCACCGGAAATAAAAATCGCTTCAATTTTTTCTTTCAATGGACGAGAATTTACCATTTTAGAAAGTGTTGACGTGGTACCTTTCTACTAGTAAAACTGAAAACTAAATGAGAATATTCTAACTGAACAATGATGTTCATTGTCGTACTGAAATTTTTGCCGTTTTTAGTAACAAAAAATAACTTAACAAACCTCATCAGGTTGTTGTGATGTGGCAGATAAAAAGGAATATTTCTGGAAATATAGATATTAATGTGTTTGTCTTCAGGAAATTAATTAATGTTTCGCCATTTTATAGTAGATGAAGATATTGACTTCATATTCTAGGATTGTGAAGTATTTGTCAGGAGCTTCAAAATGATGTGTCACAAGACCCCTTTTTTCATTATATTTTTTTCCAGATGGTGCCCAGTCGCCATCTTGAAAGTGTCATCTGTCAATTTCACTTCAAAATAAAGTATTTATGCATCAATTTCATGATCTCAAATTTCAATTTTTCGAGTTGACCCGTTCAAACAATAAAAGGGGGGGACATTAAAGAATGCACTGTATACTGCTAAGTGATACCGTCAGCGAAGTAAAATATTGAATTTGTGGTCTTTTTCAATGGATCGCTATTGTATGATAGAAAACGGGTTGGAGACAATATGGATCCCTGGGAATTACCAGCGTTGATAGTGAAAGTACTCAAGAGAGAATCATCGACGGTTACTTGTGAGAAAAGTACTTCGAGAAAGCTGGAGAACCACCAAGACGATCTAAAAAGCCTTAATATCAGGATGTAATCAGTAAACTGTCATGCCAGACACAGTCTAATTTTGAAAATTTCGAGCGCCACAACCTGAGACTTCCCTACGAATGTATTGTTCCAAGAGTGAGTATGATATGTGAGAAGGCTGCTTCGGAAATCATATTGATGATCGCTCAAGATGTTGAAGTATTCCAAATACTAAAGAGCTAGCGACACGACCTGCCTTCACAGGAGTAGCAAATATATATACCTATTTTTTGTCATAGTGTCAGTTTGTCCATGAAGAGGGTCCTTTTTTATCTAGTAGATACGATTTTGACGATTAAAGGGCTGGAAATTTCGCCCTCTAGAAAGTTCCAGACTATTCCAGAAAATTGCTGAACATACTAGGAATGTTGTGGAATTTTCGGGAATAGTCAGGAACCTTCGGGCAAATTCTGGTATATCCCAGATTTTTGTGGAATAATCAAGGAAGTTATAAAGAGTGGTAGCTCTCTATCCCCTATCCGTGAAGAAGATTCCCGTCTTCACGTGGTGGGCGTGCTTTTGAAGATATTGGGGTTGAACCCTAGTGGGGGATACCATCCCTTCTTGTTCGGTGGAAAGTGTTCCCATTCAAGAATGGATGCATTGAATAATTTTAGGCAACTTTTGTTCCATGATTTTTTTCCAAAAATTAAAATACTGTTATAAATCATGCCCTGAAGAAAGTAATGCCGGCCGTCACTGGTAGCCATAAACCATCTGTGGCGTGGCTGAGAGCGCTCAGTCCGAGTGAAGTTTCACGAATCTTCGATGTTCGTCGGTATTCTAGATGTGACGAGAATACTGCTATCGTCGCTTCGATGGAATTCCAAGGAACAATCTACCACTTTCGATTGCCAAATATAAGCGCTATTCAACCGCCTATTAGGACAGTCTAGTGATAGTGACAGTGCGGTAAGCGAAGCGATCTAATAAGGCGATAGACATTCGAATAATAGTTGAAGTTTCAGTTAAAATATTTTGTTATATTAATAGTACAATAAAGTTGAGTTTTATTATTGTTAAGTGTAGTCAATCATTGGCGAACCCACGGGGGAAAACGTAACAGGAAGTGTTTTTTGATTACTTCACGATGAACTTTTCAATTTCGACGTTTGTCGAGTAAGAACCAACTTTCAAAAAGTTATTACTCCATCCATATCGCCTCTACAGTCACCATAAATCCACCGTTCTGTTTGTTTTTTCATAGACTACATTTTTACCAAGAATTATTTTTCGAAAAAGTATTTACTTTTGAGTTATTCGCGCAGAACCAGCTGAAAACGTGGGTTAACTGGTTGAAACATCATGAATGTTGACTTACAGAAAAAACTTTACAGAGAAAAAGTTGCTTAAAATTAGTCAATCTGTCTATTTTTGGATCTATTTCTTGGACGCTACTTTTCAACCCCGTGAAGAAGTGGCGTCCACCCCCAGGGTAAAAGCGACCCCGGTACAGATGAGTAGAGGATGAGTAGAACCTTAATCCAAAATTTTCTGCAAATAGGTGCTGTCGGGCAAAATTATACAGTATCGCCGTATGAACTGATAATCTATCTAAAAAGAATGCGACCTTAACCTTCAAAATGAATCACGACGTAAAAATAATTATTGCAATATTTCTTCATCAGGCGTCATCGGTTTGTCAGACTACTTGAATTTATTTTCTCGCGAGATAATTTCAATTTCGTGATGATAACTCCTAGTTATTACCTTGAATTGTATGGTGTAAAGGGCAATTATTATGTTCATGGAATGCTTGAAGTAACCATCGTATTTATTTCATGAAGATTAACATTTATCCATCTAAATAGCTTTCCAATTACCACATTGCGTGTGACTTTTATTTCAAACTTCAAAATGGGTATAGTAAGCTATCCTTAAAAGATAGACATATGTCATCGCGGTCTTTTCTGTAGACCTTCAAAAGAAGGATAATTTGTATTGAATTGTTTTGTTAAATCTGGAAGAGATTCGGCAGTGTTTTCGATGAAAGCTCCTCCCCAACATCGTCATATTTCAAGCAGTTCACACAAACCATTAATTTACTTGTATTATGCACATAAACCTTCCTCTTGAATCACTCGACTCGTTGGTAAAAACTGTTCCGACACAGTCACGGCGTGGGACATTTATAATATGTATTGATGTGATTAGTAACAGTGACTGTGAAGCTGAATATTTTATCAACACGAAAAAAATCCTTATTGTATCATTGTGAAACACTTTTTCATTTCCCTGGTGTCAAGTCAACACCGCCATAAACTTCGCTGTTTGTTGCTACCGCTCTATTTACCAAAATAATTAATAATGTATTGGTCATCACCGTGACAAATTGGTATGAACACAGAAAGTTGATAACATTAATGTTCAAATTACCTTGATAGCATGTTATTATTATTTTATTCCTTTCAGTTCATTGATTAAGATGGATTACTTGAAAAATTATCATTCATTTTGTTTATCGTTCTGAAGCGAGTACATGGATTTTGGCTTGCTGAGCAATTATAACTTACCTACTTTGAAACCAGATGGCAAACTTTCAACTGTAGAATTATATAGGGTCTTTCATGTGTGTGATATACCATCGAAATTTTTTATTCGTTTGTTATAACATCGTTCAAATGTCCGCCACGGCTTCTCTGGATGGAGCGCATCCGAAACGTCCAAATTTCTATGACTCTGGCACATAAATGAGGCTGAATTTGACCGATGGCATGGGTTATGTTGGCTTTGAGGATCGCTGTGGTCTGTGACTTATTCGCATACACCGGCGATTTGAGAAAACTCTACAAGAAAAAGTCTAACGGAGTCAAATCGCACAATCTCGGTGGCCAGTTCAAACCACCTCCACGTGAGATGACTATGCCCTCGAATCGCTCGTGCAGAATATCAAAACGGGGGCATGAGCTGTGTGGCACGTAGCGCCATCCTGTTGAAAGAACATGTCGTTGGTGTCCAAATCATCAAATTCAGGCCAAAAGGAGTTGGTAATCATCGAACTATAGTGTTCGCCGTTGATAGTAATGGTTTGGCCAACGTCGTTTTCAAAGAAATATGGGCCGATGACGCCGCCAGCCCAGAATTCACATCAAACAGGGACTTTTTGGAGATGCATTGGACGTTCTTGGATCTCATGTGGATTGGTATCGTTTCAAATTAGACTATTTTGTTTGTTCACGTACCCATTCATCCAGAAATGGGCCTCATCGCTGAAGATGATTTTTTGATGAAAATTGGGGACAGTTGCCAACTGCTCAAGAGCCCATTCAGCGGACACATGTCGTTGTCTTTTGTCGTGTACCTTCAGTTCCTGGGTCAGTTAAATTTTGTACGGGTCCAGGCCCAAGTTACGATGCAAAATTTGACAGGTTGACAAGTACTCTCGCCTAGGGTCTGATGATCAAGTTAGTCGATTATCATATAAAAAATACTCATCTATAATAATCATATCAAATTTCAGATTTTTACATGCTCGTATTTAATTTGCAACTTAATTTTTTCATACACATCAAGTTTGGATAAAATGCATGGATAACTGATTGACGTTAATCAAAGTCCAATATGGCGTACTGCTCAAGATGGCGGACTAGTTATTATGTATGCACTCCGATGACTGCAAGGGTTTGCTGAAAGGAATACCAAAAATTAAAAAGCATCACACCGATAAAAAAATAGGCAAATAAATAAATACATGAAATTCAGTATGGCAGACTTTCGAAGATGGTGGACTATGATATCAAATGGTGAGGTTCAAGGGGAAAACAATTCAAAATGACAGTAAACAAAATGGCCGCCATAACAAATTTGAAAGTTTTAAAGTTAGGGATATTTTGGTGGTGCTCGAACAAAGTTGTTAGGGTCGATCATGCAACAATGGTGGATTATTCTATTGAGAATACTTTTTCCTCACCAGAAAAAAAAGGCTGTCTCTTGACGCGCGTTCTGCTAACCAAGTTAACATCATCAGGAGATGACTAAGACTGACGCATTAAAAGAAATAACATGAGGAACATGTCCAGCTATAACTGAAGAATATAAAACAACTTAATTAAGAATTATTAATTCATTTTCTATTTCAAAATCTTAATTATGAGGGAAAACACTCAAATTTAAAAAAATGTTCTGCATAATATAGCTAGGTACCCAAGTATCAAATAAAATCATCAAATTTATCATGATATACTAAACATAGGGATCCTAGGTTTCTAAGAAACTCTTTTCAATATTGCCAATTTCAAAATGAGAAAGTTTGTCTTCAAAAGCAAATTAGTCATTGCCCTGCCTTTTGAACAAGATATTTGATATCTGCCTTCGCGTTGATTGGTGTATTTATTATGGTTCATCTCTGTATTTCTGTTATACCTATCAATGCGATGAAACGCTGTTATTATTATCATTATTATTCTCTAAAATCTTGCCGGTCGGGCCCTATGCCCCGAATCCCCGATACATTCGGGAGGGCGCACCAGCATTATTAACCAATGACCACTCCACACTCCGTGGAATAATTGATCATTGGGCCCAAGAATGATGTGCCCTGAGCGACGCAGTGAGCCAAAAATGACTGCCTTCCACATTTGTCTGGCTAAAATTACTGCCTTAGTGCGGCAAGCCGGCATGATCTAGAGATTCGAGAGCAGAGAGGGCATCATTCCACCAAGGGCTCCAATAATCAGAACAACCATCCTAATAGAGTAGTCTGGGGAGTTCGAAGGAAAAATCTCGATACTTCATCTGTTTTTCCTTCTCTTTTCCGGCGCTAATTGTCTCGACAGGAGCTGAAAACTTCACGACGAATATTGTCTTGCTCTGATGGGCGAGAACTACATCAGATTTATCAGCTTGTAGGAGCCTGAGGGTGGGGAATGCTTCAAAAAATTCGGCACTCATCGTTTCCTACAACGAGTTCAATATCCTCCGGAGTGTAGGGCAACACCGGTGTCTTGTGAATACCGTAAAAGTGTCGTAGATGGTAATAGTAGTAGAAAGCCAAAAACTTCCTTTCCTGAAAATTAATCATTCCTGAAAATATAACCCTTTCAATAACAAGGTTCCTTTGGCTTGGATTTAATCAAATAAGCTAATAAATGTCATTACGATGTCATCGATGAGATAAGTAGATCAAACTTATTCCGTAACAAAGTCGTAATTTTTGAATGGATTGTGTGTTTTTTCTCATAATGTTATACAGATTGGTACTGAAAAGCCCTAAGGCAAGTGTCTTACGGCGAAACATCGATGTCTATCAGTGAGCATGACAGAGTTCCATGTAAGTGAAATATTTACCTCTCATTTAGTATATTGTGTAGGAATCCTGTGAATGACATCCGATTCAATTTCATAACGAATGTTTGAAATACAAACTGAGTAGTATATTTTATATTTCAGTGTTCATACAAAAGTATTTGTATGCAATTTCCTTTCGTGTAATTCAATGTTTATATGAAAGTAAATGTTCCAGTTTGTGTGTGAAAGTTACTTCTTTGCATGATCCACATCATGTATAGAGTTACTTATTTTAAAATTGATAGCTTCCTTCCTTTCTTTGGAGGATTTTCACATTTTTTATATCAAGATAGAGTAGCAGAAATCCAAAAACTTTCTTTCCGAGCAATTAATCATTGCTGGAAATATAACCCTTTTGATCATTTTTAGTATTGAGTACTACCATTATTATATTCATTTCACTCATTCATGGAATTCACCACCGTTTTTAAATATCAGTTTCAAATCCGGTGACACGGTTTGTGATCAATCAGACGGTTTAAAATTTCCCACTATAAAAGGGGAAAATGTTTCGATGTGTTTGTTCTGTTAACACAAAATATCGCATATCAACGCCTGTTTTACAATGTTTACGCTTTTCCTACGTGACCTGTCAGGGACAGGCGTTTTGTTTTATTCATTTACTCAGTATAAAAGCCGTTCTGGAGATTCGAAATACAAATTCACTGAAAGACATATATAAAATATACGAGTCTGCAAGTAAAGGTCATTTGTTTTACAAATCTGTGTTATTGATGACTTGTTTATTTTGTGGAAATTCATGATCCTTTAATAAGATGAATGAAAACACTTTTTTGTCTAATTTTCACTACACACATGTAATAAAGGGAAGAAAATGAATTTGTTGGAAGCCATGGAAATTATTAAATCAATAAAAAACCCGAAATATATACCCCTAAACGAGCAACTTGATCTATGTAGGTCAGCAATCTTGAATTCATGAATTTGGCAAACCTGATAATCTCTATAATTTCATAGTTGGTACCTCTATCCAATCAGTACCTAGCCTCCCAGACTACCTGTAACCCTATATATTTCGTGTGCACACTCCATAAAAATAGTAAGTTAGTTTTACTTGATAATGGGCTAAACCCCGAGACCGGTCGTAAGAATAAATAAACGTAATGCAGGGTGTTCCAATCGAAAAAGTAAAATTATGTCTGTTTGAAAATGAATGAAACCTGACCGGTTTTACCGAGCACCCTGTATATCGTTACGAGAGTTGAGATTTCCAAAATTTTCATAGTGATGTTGACTAACTATTTCAAAAAAATCCACTTGAGTGTTGTAGACATGTGGGTGGTGAATTAAAAAAATATTGTCTGCAAAATAGGTTTTTATGGAATAACTTAGCATTGCCGCAATGGAAGTTCGAAAACAAAAATTACTCAGAGACCTAAAAATATGGAATCGAATGATATATCCATATACTGAGTTTTCTGTTCAAAAAAATTTAACTTTGGATGGCCATGCTCGGTTGAATCACCCCGTATGCGAGAAAATAATTTTAAAGGTAGTATTTATCGATATGACTGTAAAAAAATTGGGCAGTTTGGAAAATTGTTTTTTCTGATAGCAATGGACCGAGAGAATCTTGTTGACTCACCTTGTATTCAACCCGCTGATGAAGGATCTATGTAGTTTTACTAATGAAAAGCTGCAAAGGTAGCAACAGTTGTAATCGATTACAATGATATGATAACATAGGAACAAATCCGGGTTTGTCCCATATACAAATCTATGTTGTCCAAATAATATTTTCTATTGGGTACAAAAAATTAGCAGGATAGCCAAACTGAAGTCGAAATTCGGCGCTACGAAAGTGGCTACATCTGTAGCTAGCTGTGAAGACGATTTAGACAAGACACAAACTTGAGTTTGAAAACTTTGTATCGTAGGCGACTGCTTTTGTCAACAACGAAATGTTCCATCGGAGGCGGAAAGATCAAGAGTTCTCGGTGTTTTTTCTGTGTTCTGTAAACAGATTTCACTGTATGCAAACAATCGACAACAACAAGCAACTTTTCAGTTCACTGTTTTATTTTGGTGCGTGACTTACTTTATTCAAAGTGTCATACTGTGGTGGGTATGAATTCCGATTATCTCAATTCTTCATACATTCCTAGGTCACCATTTTCCAAATCTGCCATCATTTTTTCCCTAACAATAATTTCATCTAGTATCTTGGTTATTTTGGCTTTCTGTCCTCTCGCTCAAAAGAATCGATTATACAAAAACAGCAGGCCACTACAAAAATATCATCAGAAGGCATGTGGAAATTACAGAAAACATTTCACAACAAATCACCCCACTCAGACTGATTTTTGTCTATTTGGTGAAACTTGAGTTTCGAGATTGTTTTTGAAACTGAAACAAGTTTTTGTTTCTGTTTTGAAAACAAAACTAGTCACAAAAAGTCCGTTTGGTGAAAATCTGCCAGTAGCAGTGTTGCCAACCCATTTCTATCATGGAATGTGAAATTGTTATGATTTTTTAATTTTTTTCATGAAAACGAAAATAGTTTTTCAATGATTTTCCATGATTTCTTGATATCACGTGATGAGAAAAACGTTGGGAAACATATATATTGTAATACATAGCCTGGGTTTTTGTAGCATTGAATTGAAACTGATTACTTTCACTCCAATTCGAAATCACTTCTGGATCCTTCAAGATATGCAACCTCCTGTTGGCGGTGAAGATGTGCATTCGCAACCGACTTCCTGGAATATAAAATGATGACAGGTGTCAAGTGCAGGATTCTTCACAGAATTAATTCCTGCATATGCTGTTGGCGATACAGCTGTCGGAATCGATTATCAACCGACCGATTTCGAACTATTTGGCCACTCGTCAGTGCAAGGTAGACTCAATCATCAATATGAAGTCCATGATTTCTCATTATGGCCAACAGCATATGCAGGAATATTTTCTGTGGAGAATTCTGCACTGTTACCTGTCGGATATATTCCAATGTTTTTTTTGGTATTAGCCAGGAAATTTGTTGTTTTTTAATGGGTGTTAGTCCATTGACATACAGTGGAGGTTAGTTGAGACTGGCCTGCATGAATTGTTCTTGTAGATAATTTGATTCACGGCCAGTCTTCAAGTATGCCCACTTACTTTACTTTATGTGAACTTTTGTCCAATTCAGCAGATCTTGTAGGCCTTACTGTTTTTGAAATAGCACTAGTGGGATCAGCTATTGAAACGGCTTATATGAAGAATGCACGGAATGAAATTCAACTGAATGACCCTTTTTATTGAACATACTCATACGTGAGTTTCTGTATATTTCTGTGATTCTCAGTTACTCAAACCTATGTCACACTTATTCGAATTTATGAACATTATGAAGGAGTAAACGAAGAAATGACATCTCTTTCTTATTCGTTTCTTATTGATTCATCGAAAGCGAAGCAATCTCATGCCCGTTTAATCCAATAAAATTCTGAAAAGAGTTTTTCAAAAGAAACTCCATATCAATGTGAGGATCATATTTTCCATTAAGATACTAACAATAGCCTAAATCGGAGTGTATTTTCAGGTTCTTCGCATCATTTGCTGAATAGAATTCAATCCAGGAAAAATATTTCAATGCTCTCCGATCATCTACAACTGAGAGGAGTTTTTAAAGCTTCCTCTGCCGTCCGAAACTCGATTTAATTCAACCGAACGTTTTTTTCGCGAATTGGTATCCGTTGAAATGAAAATAACCTGTTTCATTTTAAAGGATTGATTGAAATAACGACGGGGCTTTCCTTTTTGATCGCTTTGGGGAGATCATCTGGTGTGAATTCCGAACGTGAATGATGGTTAATTGATTTTACTCGAGTATTTCCTGTTACGAGTTCTCGGTACACTGGAAAGCCGATACCAGTTGACTGAAGGAAAAAAAATGTAATAATTGCAGTATAGTGCTTATTCGTTGAAAGGAATAACTGGTTAACTCCATACGTGATTCCAAGAATCATTTCATAAACTTTTCCATAACAAGCAAATTTAGTTGGTAGACGAATAGCATTCGAAAGAATTTCACTGAATATATGTGATGATACACCAAGAAATCGTCTAAAAGGACCAAGAGAAAGCGAAAGCATTTGCAGGCATTTTCGAAAGACAGTGTAGAGAAAATGATGTCCCGTTCACGGACGAAGTAGAAGAGATAGTAAGAGATAGTCTTCAGGGCTAACCAACCGGTAGAACTAAAACTCGGTTCCTCAAAATCGAGAAACGGCCCCCACAATCGGCCTGTTCGTAGGAGTCATAGGCAAGGTGGTGGGACCCATAACGATTATTTACCAACCATAGCAATGACAACGGACGCTTTGAGTGGACGCATGAGCTAAGAGATAGCCTTATACATTTTTACGAGAGTAGCGAGCCCGCGCGAAGAGGGTACATGGCGGGAATGCATGCTCTGTAGTG
>WOGR01010611.1:0-10854 GCA_015342045.1 Leptinotarsa lineolata
TCGATTCCCCGCCAGGGCCATCGTGCTGGGTAACCGCACGTTAAAAGGTAGGGCCTCATTAATCCATTGCTCGCACAAGTTTCGACTTTTGAGGGTTGACGTTCGTCAGCTGGTTAACGGAACGAACAACAACAACAATTTGTGAACCAACAACTATCTGCTCTTAATACTTCCTTCTCCCGGAGGATCCAGTCCTCTCTACTCGGGAAAAGTACTGTAGAAGACAGTTCGTAGTTGACAGTTGGAGGCATAAAGTCAGAGGTCATTCCTAGAATGCTGTGACTTCTAGTGTCGGCCAGCAATCTATAGTTTACTCTGCATTAGATTGCTTTGTGCAATTGGCGATGTGCACAAGTCTGAATGCAGTCCATCTAGCCTCTCTCTCTATAAAAATTTTGATCTCCATGGCCGCTGACGTTGTGGAACTGATGGCACTACAGAAAGACAGACAAGCCTGTCTCTGTAGGCCAGAGAGCTTCGCCTAAGCCATTTTCTATAAAGCTTTCGACCACCAGGTAATTGCTCCATAAGTGATCATTGGTCTGACAATCATCACATAAATCCAATTGATTTGTTTGGGAGCTAAACCCCAAGTTTTACCACAAATCCTTCTCCTTGTCATAGAGACAGTTTGGATTTGTGTAGAACTTTATCCATGTGGGCGTTCCAGGTGAGTTTTTTATCAAGGACAATGCCACGATATTTCACCTTCGTTCCAAATGGAATGACCTCACCATTGAGGGAAAGTGGCGTTAAATCGTCCAATTTTCTTCTCCTGGTGAAAGGGATTATCACAGTTTTGCTGGGGTTGATAGACGTCTGCTCCCTCTGGCACCAACTGTGAACCACGTCCATCGTAATTTGGAGAATATTACAAACTACCCTTCCCGATGAGAGCATCAAGCAGACAACCGCAATCTCCTTGTTGTCATGGGATTAGGAAATTTTCTTTACAAGGCTGTTCAATGATATCTGTCGATTTGCCGGTTTGATATGCATACTGGTGGTTATTCAGGGGGGCTACATGTAAAGCAACCTTCCTGATGTGTCCGTCCAGTATCCTCTCAAGTCCTTTCAAGAGGAAAGATGTAAGGCTATATTATATTACTGCAGTCACTAATAATCCGATGGAATAATGCGACTTTAAACATGAAATTTAAAAAAACTACATATTGTTTTTCTTTTAAGGGTTCACCCACAAAAAATCCGTGATTGCGTATGTCTATCTTTCAATGATTGTTTACTATATCCATTTTTTTGTTTGAAATGATGGTCAGATGTACAGTGGGAATTTTGAGTTATTTAGACAAATACCAAAGCGTTATCAAATAAATACGTTAGTTACCTTATACATTTCATGCACATTATTTATTTATTTCATTCATTTATTTGATCCAGACAAACTTGTTAACTTTTATCACATGGAAAGTAAATATGATTAAATTACATAACTACTATCAGAACTGTTGGGTTACAGATTTAGGTAGATTTATTTTCACGAAGATTGTAATGTATTAAAACCATTCAAACCCTATAGAAATTTCTCTGTCTATGCCTATGATGATTTATGATTTTTTTGTATTTATTGAGGAATGTATATTTTGTTTTACCTGACCACCAGGAATATTCCATTCCATGATGGGATTCAGTCGTGTAAATATTATAGTGTGTAATATAGGGGTGCAATTACGACCAGTGTTTCATTGCCCCATTTTTTAAGAAGAAAAAGTGCTACAGTTTTTATGATCGCCATGTCGATGGGTATTCAGTTAGAATTTAATCCTAAAATAAATGAATGGTCAGTGCATTTCAAACGTTTAAATCAGTTTTTTATCGCAGATGGAATAACTTCTGATAATGTTGAACGTGCGATTCTTTTGAATACTTTAAATCAAGAGGCATACAAGTTACTTCAAACGTTATGTTTTCCGGAAGAACCGGAAAATTGTGAATTGAAAGTACTGTACTGTAAGAAAAACTAGACGGGTACTATATTAAAAAGAGTGTTGTTTTTGTTGAGCGGTGCACTTTTTATGGTGCAACTAAAGTTAAATCAGAAAGTACGCAAGAATGGGCCGCTCGGTTGAATAAATTAGCAATGAATTGTGATTTCGGAACTTCGTTCGAAACAAAATTATGCGATAAATTTATTACCGGTTACAACCCCGGGAAAGTGAGGAACAAATTATTCACAGAGCAGAAACAGAGAAGAAAGAGGTGACGTATGCAGAGGCTTTAAACATAGCAATAATTGAAGAATCAACCCTAGCTGGAATTATAGATTTTGACAGAAATAAGGCAGAAGATTAGGGAAGCTGATATTAATTCCATTTCGTAACAACTAGGTCAGTCAGGCAGCAAGAATGGTGGAACGTCGCAAATTGAACAATCTTGGCGCACCCGGGCAACATCTTTGACGGATTAGTCTGAACTACCTAGAGGGAGAGCCGGAGCAGGATGCTATAGAAGCAACGGAAGCAGCGAAAGTCGAAATGTTAGATGTATTCGTTGTGTTAAGGAGCATTATGCGAACAAATGCCCCTATCGTGAGTACATATGTAACAAGTGTTCTATTAAAGGTCATCTGGGTTCTGTTTGTAACAGTCGAGGACAAAAATTGAATTTTTCAGAGTCATCAGATACACATGAAGTAGAATACAATGAATGTTCTCCAGTACTTTGTATACGGTAAGACCCAGATAAGCCAATTATTATTGAGGTTTCTCTAGATGATGTACCTTTGAAATTTGAGCTAGACTCTGGTGCTGCAACTTCAATTTTGCCACTTAGAGCATATAGAAAATATTTTTTTGATAATCCATTATCGGACACGAACATGACATTGACTAATTTTTCTGGAGACAAAGTTTTTCCAGGGGATTTATTAACAGTTACAATCAATTACAAACGAAAATGTATTGAATTTTGTGTTGTGGATACTTGTGGGCCTGCCTTGCTGGGTAGAAATTTCATTCACCAATTCAATATGATTTTCTAGGAAGTGAAATATCTGGAAGGGAAAAGGCAAGGAATTGATTATTTCACAAAAAAATATAAAGCTGTTTTTTCTGAGATTCCGGGCCGGTTCAATAAATTTGATTTAAAGTTGACAGTAAAACCAGATTCGATTCCTAAATTCTGTAAGCCACGCCCATTACCTTTTGCTTTGAAGAATAAGGTTGATGACGAAATTGATAGGCTAATGAAAAACAATATTATATCGCCTGTAGAGTATAGCGAGTTTGGAACTTCGATTGTTCCAATTTTAAAAAAAGATAATACGGTAAGACTTTGTGGTGACTATAAGTTAACAGTCAATCCGTTTTTAGTAGTAGATAAATACCCTTTGCCTAGAATAGATGACTTATTGGCAAAATTAAGTGGGGGAGAGAAATTCTCGATTCACGTATTCTGACAACGATTTCTATGCATAAGGGTCTTTTTGCATATAATTGTTCGCCTTACGGTTTGGCATCACACTTGCACTGTTCCAGCATTTAATGGAATAGCTTTTCTTATATATACCGGGTGTTGGATGTTTTCTAGACGATATAATAATAACCGGCCGTGATGATGAATCACATTTAGCTAATTTAGAAAAAGTTATCCAAATATTTTTAGATGCAGGTTTGACCATTAGGAAAAATAAATGTGCCTTCTTTGAGGATAGTTTTTCATATTTAGAGTTAGTATTAGATGAAGATGGTATACACAAATCACCAGAAAAATTAGAAGCAATGAAAAATATGCCGGTGTCAATAATAGTTTCCCAATTAAAATCTTTTTTAGGAATGATTACATATTATAAAAGGTTCTTACCTAACTTGCGAAGGTTAGTAAATGCTTTGTATCGTTTATCGAAATAAATAATAAATTAAAAAAACTAAAAAAACACGCTTTTATAGCTAACCAAACTAAGAAATAGAAAATAATTTTCAATTACAAAGAGTTTATATTATGATAGTAGAAGGCAAAACAGTCATTCATAGTCAATCACCTCAAAATAAAATTATAATGAAATTTAAGTAATTGAAAGAATAAATTAATCAGAGTGAGGTGCTTGATATATCAAATATTACAATCATTCTATCGGTAATTATCTTCGAGAGGAGACTCATGAAATGTAGTAAAATGCACCCCACGCTTTTTACTCTGAATTAATTTATTCTGTTAATAACTCAAATCTAATCATAATTTTATTTTGAGGTGATTGACTATGAATGATTGTTTTGCCTTCTACTACCATAATATGAACTCTCTGTAATTAAAAATTATTCTCTATTTTTTAGTTTGGTCAGCTATAAAAGCGTGTTTTTTAGTTTTTTTTAACTATTATTTATATTTTTCTTGTTACTTCACTATTCATCTTTCTGATAGTTCTTTGACCATATTCAATTTCTTTAATCCACTCCTATTCACAACAAAACATTAGCTAGCAATTACATTACTTGTTATCACTCCTGCTGATTCTTCAATAACAGCTGGAAAACTTACTTTACACTATTTGCAGTCAATTATTATAATACCATATTTTTATAGTTTCGGCTGCAGTATTCAATATTGTATAACTATTTGATGAATTTTTGTTTTACTATAGAAAGTACTGAAAAATTTATTGAAAATATATTTAAATATCCAGTGTGTTCTAGAAATGATTTTTATTTGGATTCCCTTGATATTCATTTCAAATTTGTACAGCACAGAAACACTTATATTTCATTTTGTTCCAGAACAAACAGCCCCAACTCCATGGCCTTCCAAATACAGGAAATCTTCACAAACAAGGAAGCCGGATATCTCTGGAAAAATTATCGAAATCAATAGATCAGGAAAAAAAAGATGTTCAGGTCAAATCAACAACACAACAATCTGCCAATGAAAAAAACTTGCAGTTCGATATCAGGTTACCAGAAATTTCAAGGCGACCCCAGATTGATTCTGAACAAATTTCCCAAAAAAAACAATCGATTCAAGTAGATCAAAACATTCAATTATCATCACAACCAGGTGAGAATTTGCAAACATCTAACGGAGGCCAGCCATTAGGGGATACCTTCACACAATACTTAGCCGAAGTTCAACCACAAGCTCAAGCTCTAACCCAAGTAATTCCTAACCAACACGATTCTCCAGCTCAAGCAAATTTTATAGAAAGTTTTGGGACACAAAATCAACATACTATCGGTTCTTTGGAACAATATGAACAAGTGAAAGAGTCCGCAGAGAATTCTTTCCTTCCAAAACTTCAGGAACACGTTTCTGAGGTAGAAAACACTTTACAAACTTCCAACCATCACCAAGAAAAAAGTGGATCTTTAGAAAATGATATCAGTAAAGCTTCAGATAATGTTGGAATACTTGGCACATCACCACATAACTATGACCTCAATCAACCACAGAAACTTGTTCAACTCAATGATTATATTACTGAATATAGTAGTAGAGATGGATATTCAGAGTTTGGACTGAAAATAAACACATTAAAAAATGAAGAATCAAACAAGTTGGTCGAAAGCACACAACATCTGGTTTCTGGACAAGACGTTCTCGACATCAATAGTGCAGTCACAGAGTACCATCAGTCGAATACTAAGATCAACTCTCAAGAAAGCAACTCTGAATACAAAACTTCTGATGTAACATCAGTTAGCACAACAACGTCCGCCAGTATCAAAGAGAGCAGTTTTAACGGCCAACCAATCGTAGTTGCCGACTCACTTGAAATAGATGTACCGTCTTCTACATCATTTGTTGAATCGAACCAAGAAGAATCACACTCCACGACTGCTAAATCAACAGCATGGTTATCTTCGACAGCTTCGCCGTTAGTATCAACGGTAGTTGTAACGCCAAGACCAGTTAGTACTAAGTTTTTAGCGCCAATTACAGCAGGAATCAGATTGCAAAACATTGAAAAACATACCAAAGAACAAAAACAGATTACAAATAATGATAAAATGCATATTGAGGTTCAAGAAAGTATCCCGTATTATTTGGGGAAATACGAATATCCTGTCGGCTATGAACAACAAGTTAATATAAACGACTCCTCCATATCGAGTATAGATGAAAAAGCCAAAGAAAATATAGAACTGGGAAAGACTCTTATCTATTTCCCAGGTCAAGGGATATCTGTGAGAAATCAACCTATTGCGGACGTAGACAATCACATCACCATTCAACAATTACCAGGTACTGATATCAAAAATCAATTCTCAGAAATTGATCAAGAGCAAGCTCAAGGTTATCAAAGTCAAGTTGCCGTTCAACATACTCCAGATGTTAAACAAGCTCCAAAAGAAGTAACGAAGGTCATCCACGAATCATATCCTGTTAAGGTACCCTATCCTATTGTGAAACAAGTGGAAGTCTCTAAAACTATACAGAAAGTTATAGAGAAACCTGTACATATAACCCAATATGTAGAAAAGCCTGTACGGATTCCTCAACCATTTCCTGTGAAGAAAGTTGTAGAAAAACCCATTCATATTCCTGTGCATATCACCAAATATATCGATAGACCGTATCCAGTAGAAGTTCGTGTCCCATACCCTCAACCATTTCCAGTCGATAGAGTTGTGGAAAAAATTGTCAAACAACCTTATCCAGTTGAAGTACGAGTACCTGTTCAAGTAGAGAAAATAGTCGAGAAAAAAGTTCCACATTACATTGAGAAGCCTGTAACAGTGGAGAAAATTGTGGAGAAACCCGTCCCTCACTACATTGATAGACCTTATCCAGTGGAAAAAATCGTGGAGAAACCAGTCACACAGTATGTGGATAGGCCATATCCGGTGGAAAAGATCATAGAAAAACCAGTTCTGCACTATGTTGATAGACCCTACCCAGTAGAGGTTAAGGTTCCTGTTGAAAAAATTGTCGAGAAAAAAGTGCCACACTACGTCGATAGACCATATCCCGTGGAAAAAATTGTAGAAAAACCAGTTCCACACTTTATTGACAGGCCATACCCCGTAGAGAAAATAGTGGAGAAGCAAGTTCCTCAATATATCGATAGGCCTTATCCAGTAGAGGTGAAAGTGCCGGTTGAAAAAATTGTGGAGAAGAAAATTCCACTGTACGTAGACAGACCATATCCTGTGGAAAAAATTGTAGAGAAGCCAGTTCCACATTATATTGACAGACCATATCCAGTCGAAAAACCAGTCCCACACTACGTTGAGCAGCCGTATTTGGTGGCACCGAAAGCTCCTGTGCGGCAGCCTGTTTATGTGAATTTTGGTATAACAAAACCAAATAGAGTCCAATTCCAAAACCCGTATTTGTCTCAAATAAACTTGCAAGAACCTCATGCAGATCAGGCAAAATATCAACCCAAAGAACAGTATGTTCAGCATTCACATCATGAGATTTATATTACCGCTAACCCTTATGCTTACGCTCCTCAAATCAACAAATATATTCCTCCCAATAAGAAACTCATTCTTAACAATGGCTTTCTACCACCCAAGCAAATTCCCGTCGATTATTCACTACATTTTCATGGAGATGCCTATTTACCTCCGATTCAAGCAGATCCTCAAGTACCACTTAAAGGATGTGGTTACCATACACCTGAAGACAATATTATTAACCACGATAACATTGGATTACTGCCTCCAAAAGTATTCGACGAGGTGGGTCCTTTGTCGAGAATACATAGAAATGCGAGATCGCATTTTGACAATAAGAACATAAAAATGGAACATGGTTTTTTACCGCCGATGGTTCCTTCTTTAGAGATAGATGATATGGGAAATCCGATAGAGAAAAAATGAAAGTAGGTGATTTCTATTCGCTGTTGCGACATTTGCCATATATTTATATAGTGTATCGGGTGAAATTTCGTTACCTGTTAAAATGATACCTCGTACGAAGAGTGGAACTATAGTTATGGAGTGTTCCCGTAACAGTCAAAGATTCATATCTAGTTGAAGAGTATTCATAAAAACTCTGATGTGTCAGTGTCAGTTGAAAATCCGAATCCTGGCCCCGAAAATGTGAAAATGTGATAAATATTTTACATAGACTACAGTTCAATGTAACTGTCTCTAGCATCTAAACATTACGCCTGATAAGTCGAAACTTCTAATTCATAGGTTATGTTAGTTATAGTTATAGCGATGCAAAACTCTTGTAATATTGTTTTACCATTCTGCTAATATCCTTCTATCGAGTCATTATTATGTTACTTTATATATTTGATAGGAAAATATTTGAAAATATTTTTTTTGTTTTATTTAACTATAGTTGAAAATATTTTTCAAATTTTTTATTAAATATAAAGCTTTACAAATCATCAAAGGACCAAATATTCTCACACTCTATAGTCAACAATGGTATTTGAATTTTCACTATTAGGATGTATAATGATGATAAATAATTCATCCATTCATTTGAAAGTTTTCACACAACATGATAATAATATTGGGCGAATAAAGAGAAATGGCAATAAGTGCAAAAGTTCCTGCTCCGCATGACAGGAACAATACAATTTCAAGAATTCGGTAAAACACAGTTAAAATATCCTCCTGAGACCCGAACTTGAATAAATAACTTATGAGTTTGTGGTAAAAATTGGTACTAAAACACAGTGTAATTTTTGTTTTTATTTTATTAAGGAAATAATGATAAAAAAGATATCCATTACATTGGACTTCCGGTCTTGAGTGTAATAAAAAAGATTATCATGCCCAATATGTTGGACATTCTATCTCTATGATATCTATTTTTATCTTTCATGATATTCATAAAAACAATTATGACTTCCAGTAATGCAATAGGAAGCATTACATTTTTCACATATAAATTTTGTTTTCTTCGTACACTGTGAATACTTGCATCTTACAGTATTTTTGAGATCACTTCTTAAAACAAGCAAATGTTGCCTACTTTTAAGACTGGCATCATTATCATTTGGCATGGGTGACGATGAATGAGATCGAGGTTGTAGAACATTGGATCCTATTCGCTTATTCCTTGTGTGGATTGAGTTTTGACAGACCTCATTTTCTGTATTTTCATCAAGATCCAAGAATTTGCAATTGCCAAATCTGTAAAATGAAATATCATTTTAACAGTCCATTTATTTGTCCTGGCATTGATACGATATTATGCTATCATTCTATCGATAAGATTAATGCCTCCCATGCACTCGTTGTATTTGGCAACTACGTGAGGCCTTTTACCCCGTATAAATTCTTTATCCCGTTTCGACCATCGTTTGCATTCGTCCACAGGGTGCTCTTCTAAATGCGTTGACGTAAGTAGTACCGGTTTTAAATCGTACCATTGAATGATGTTGATGGAGTGATCTGACACTTTGTTCAGTTGTTCCCCTACCTAGTCTCTTCAAAACCTTCTGGCTTATTAGATGAACGGCTCGTGGGATTCTTGATTTCATTATAGTGCCGGTACCATGCAATTTGTTTTCTAATAAAAACTCGAGCAGTGGTATTGTTGTGAAATATCTATCCATGAAAATCTCAGATACTTCATTGAGCGACTGGATAAGTCTAACAACAGCTGAAGGTCCTACACCCAAATCTTTGGTGGAATTATCTAAAAATGTATCTCTACTTTGGTATATTTCGAAATCCAAAACAAGACCTGAAGGTGTTGCGCATACAAAGTTCTTGAGCCCTTCTGGATTTGGTGTATCCCTCTAACAAATTGTTTCATAGCGCAAATTCCTGTAAATGGAATCGTTTGCTCATCTATTGCAACAGTTTTGTTTCTTGGCAAGGATAGGCACGTTTCCCTGATTTTCTGCAAGAATGGGCGTACTTTCCATAACGAGTTTGTCTTCGGCAAATTTTCAGAAGTTTATGGATGAAGCCGTTACTACGTGGTAAGAGATCATCATGAAAAATGAGAAATGAAAATTTTCTCTGTTTTTTACTAATTTTATTCGTGACTAAAGTTACTGCAGTTTCGTCCTATGAGGACATTTTCAAACTTTTACATTTAATGTAAAAGTTTGGTAAAAAACATAGAAAATTTTCATTTCATTTTAGAAATTTCACCATCTACTACACATTTCAGATGGTTTCTTATTGTGAAGTACCTATCTCTTGTCATACAAGAGGCAATTGAATAAACTCTTGTTTTTGCCCAATACATACGTATCCTGGGATACTTTAACAAAGACAATAAAATTGATATCCCAAAGAAACGTTTTGTCTCTATTAGTGACAAATTTAGGGACTTGTTGTGTACTAACATGTATTTTACATTTGTGCAATTACAAATTGTTTGAAATATGTTGTCATCAAAATATTTCGAAAAATAATCAGATGGTGTAAAACTGCTTCTCTCGTAACTAGGGTCTGTATTTACTGACGTTTGAAATTTCATTCCACAGAACGTTTCACATTCTGCCCCTGGAAAGCTATGTTTAGCTTTACTTTTTTAACGTTGCTTGAAAGAGTTCAACTCAGCATTTTCTTGGGTTTTTAAAATCTTCCTCTGATACAGACTTAATGGTAAATCATCATCTGAGTCATAGTCTTTTGGTAATCTTGTTCTTCTTTTTCTTCCTCATATTCACTCTCTAACTCCTCAACAATTTCATTTTCTGAATGCTAAGTTCTGTTCATCTTCTATTATCCTATCAGTACTGTCAATGCAGTGGCGGATTTACAGATTTGCCGCCCGTAGGCTATTCAATTTTTGTCGCCTATTAATGAATATTTTTTTTTTAATTTTTTTTCTCAATTTTAAGGTGAAACATGAATTCTCAAATTTTTTCAGAGTGGTATTATGTGATATAAGCTGAATTTAAAAAAAATTCAATCGATAAAAATAATAGAAAATGGCAAAACACCACTCTGAAAAAAATTTGAGGATTCATGA
>WOGR01010612.1:0-10854 GCA_015342045.1 Leptinotarsa lineolata
TGTTGATCACCTCTAACTCTGTGGAAATTGGGATTTTGGAGCAATAGCTGCTCCCTTGTGCAACTTCAAAATTTACGCTAAGATTATGACTACAGTTCTGCATCATATACTTGAATGAGTATATGATGCGAATTACATGCTATTATCGGTTCATTTAAAAATAAAAAGGCATCTGGAAACGACGAATTATCAATGAAAATATTTCTGTTACTGTCATAAATGCATTGGCGAAGGCAATCAATCAATCATTTTTAACGGGTTCATTTCCCTCGTTCCTCAAAACTCCGATTGTAATCGCTTTTCACAAAGCTGGTGATTAAGATAATCCTTCGAACTATCGCCCAAGCAAAAATTATTGAAAAACTGGTAGAAATACGTTTATCCGATCATTTGAACTCCAGTACTCCAAACAATTTGGATTTCAGTCGATCCAAAATACTCATGATGCCATTTTTTCACTTTTATATGATGTATATACTGACATTAATTGACGGGACATCACAGCGATTTCTCTAATAAAGCATTTGACTGTGTAAATCATGAGATTCTGCTCAGAAAACTTTATCTCCATAGTATTGAGGGTATTAAACATAGATGATTCGAATCACATCTTCCGGGTAGAAGTCGAAGGGTTAAATATACAACATTATCTGGTGTCTCTGGCATATCGAACGGAGTACCCCAAGGCTCAGTACGAGGACCTACTCTATTTCTGCTCTATATCAACGACATGACTACCACCGAGGCAAGCTGTAAGTGAATAGAAAGGGAAAGCTTGGTATATACAACCATTATGGGAAAAACAGTAGTGGCACGGGTAGCAAGAGGCTGTCCTCAGGGGGGTTTCGTCCCCCCTGTTATGGAACCTTGTAATAGACGAGCTACTTTGTCTCCTATACCACAATGGATACAAAGCACTGGGCTATGCAGACGACTTAGTCCAGGATAAATACAAAAATGTAGTGAAGGGATGCATGCAGCAGGCCCTGAACATTAAAACAAGATGGACCGAGAAAGCCCATCCAAATTGACCATAGTAGCATTCACCAAGAGGACTGAAGCGGAAGGTCTCGGACCTCTAAAACTTCGAAGTGAAGAAATATAAGTGTCGGAGAATGTCAAATATCTGGAAGTGATTCTAGATTCCAAACTGACCTGGAAGCAACACTTGGATAGGATGAAGAGAAAAGCTGAGGTGGCACTGATGCTGGCCAGATGCACCTACGGAAAAACATGGGGGCTAAAACCGAACATGGAATATTGGCTATACACAATGGTGGTTAAACTCATGATACCATACGCATTTCTGGTCTGGTGGCCAAAGATGAAGGAGGCGACCGCTATTAACAAATTGGGCAGGGTGCAAAGACTTGCCTGTTTGGGAATAACGGGAGCAATGAAAAATTCCCCAACAGCTGCATCGGAGACACTCCTGAATGTACCTCCTTTACACTTTGTGATAATGGGGAAGACTAGGATGGGACTGGAAAATTCACCGAGATATAAAGGATCGGACGAAACAGGAATTTTGAAACATGTGGAGGAAAACACGACCAAAATCATAAGCCGTGGAGAGTGGACGACCATGAGTCATCCCGAGAGCATGTTTACATTATAGTTATCCGCTAGGTCTATACACATCCGTCTTTCAGGTGAAAGTGCATGCTATCTTGCAGTGTGCAAGGATTATTAAATTGAGACCTCAACGAAATGAACGGATCAATATTTCAACAGACAGTACGAGCGCACTTGGGGCTCTGACAAACCAGAAGGTGACATCAAAACTGGTCTGGGAATGCCGTGAAGAACTGAATGAACTTGCAAACAGGAACAAATCAACTATGTACTGGTTGCCAGGGCATCCAGGAATCACAGGTAATGATGAAGCTGATGAATGTGCAAAACACGGATCATCAACTTGATATATGGGTCCTGAACCAGCTCTGGGGCTACCAAAATTATTGTTACGAAACCAGATTAGAACATGGACCAATAAGAAGCATACAGAGTACTGGGCAAAAGTACCTGGCAACAAACACAGTGAAATCTTCATTGAGGAACCGTCCGAAAAAAGAACCGAAGAAACGGCCCAGAATCATTAAAGGGCTACTAACCGGACAATGTCCGTTTAAAGGACACCTGAACAAAATGAGGCTGTATAACGGAGACCTTAGCAGCAGATTATGCAACGAACGGATAGAGACAGCACTACGCATCTTATGCGTAGTGCTGTCTCTATGTCTCCTGAATCACAGGAGACAAGCAATGTATGGTCAAATAAAATTATGTCCAGAAGTATATGACAGACATCCAACACGGAACTTGTACAAACTAGTATCGAATATGTGTCATGAAAAGACGGATAAACGCAATAAGCCCAAGAGGCTGCGGTGTTTTCTGGGGTAACTAATAAAAAAGCAAAAAATTGTACGTGAATAACAATATACTATGGATATCTTTTATTATAATTTCGAAATATACTGTAGAATTGTTCCACACAGGTTCCCAAATTTTCATGTTGTCATATGATGAAACGAAAATTGATGTGATATACCTTTCTATCGAAAGTAAATAAACAGTATTTAATTTCAGTAAGATAAGGTCTGTTTTATCCATCTCCAATGAGTGTATTCACTTTGGTGGCTTCACTAAAAATTTTCAAACCCTTTCCAATTGATTGGGGATTCGGCTTTATATTCTACACGGAAAGTTATATTTTATTATTAATCGCCGTCTTTTCTCTGGGCACTGTTGAATCTCTGTAATTTAAAATGAAAAATTTGTTGAGCTCCCCGAACTAGTGTAATATTGTTATTTATACTTGCGATACTCGGATTTATTATGCAGTTCGAATTTGCTCTCGAAACAGCGGTAATTTCTTATCGTGAGTTATTGTTTTTGTCAGCTGCAAACTGAACACTTTCTAAGTTTCAAAACTTCGAATCAATATAGTTAGGGTATCATCAACATAGTCAGCAAGTGAGTCGGACAGGCGAATATTCTAAAGCTCGTCATTTAAATTGTTCCATGTAGAATTTGACAACTATTTGCCTAGAGAATTTTCCATTTATTTCTGTCGAATCATCATTTGGAACTGACTGAGTACAGGATTCAATAGTTTTGAGGGAAAAAATTTTTAATTAGAAAAAACTCAGTGCACCGCAACCTTCCGACGAACACCTTGTAAGTGAAGGAAAAGTGGCATGTTTCGACTTCTTGCCAAAAGGCGTTGATGGAAGTGAGGGACAGGCGTATCTAATATCCAACAGAAAGAGATAACTACCGATAATTCAGTCGCAGAAACGATTCCCTGCACCCAAAATACGATATTCTCTGCTGCTGTCACAAACTGCTTTATATTCATACAATCCCACTCGATAAAGGGCAAACGTAAAATACTTTATATTTTTCAATTTCTCGTTATATGTTTCGATGGGTGGAAACGGAGTGGTATGTTTATGTGAAGTTTCTGTCACAAAAGTTTTAGTGGAAAATATAGTACCTATTCTGCAGTAAATGTATTGTGTTTCAATATTGAAATTCTATCACCCTCAGGATGTTTCCTAATAACAAAATATCTCAAGTTTTTTTAGTTCCATTTCGAGATTTTTATTGAACAATTCACAAAACTACAACAGATATATCACTATACAAGAGCACGGCGTATCTCTACTAATCAGTTATCAAAAACACGCTTGGAAAAGCCATACAATAGCTTGGCGTGTTCGAGTACAATTTTTGTGGGACTTTCACTTAAATAAATTATACAATACATTGTCTAACTAGTTGGTATAAGCACGCCTGGAGAAGTTATACAATAACTTGGCGTGTTCATACTGAATGAGCTGTACAATATCTCGACGTGTTCACGCTGAAAAAGCTATACAAAAGCTGGATGAGTTTATATCGATCAGTTGGTATGAATATACCTGAATAACGTTTTCAATAACTTGGCTTGTTCATACTGAAGAAGATATACAATAGCTTGACGTATTTATCCTGCAGTGGCTATGCAATAACTTGGGGCGTTCATACTAAAGAAGGTATAGAATTGCTTGACGTGATCATACCAACTTCTACATACTGACATGTCTAAATTCATACTAATTTCTGCAGAGGACTTCTGCAACATCAGAGGACTTTCTGCAACATGAAAGAACTTTCTGCAACATCAGAGGACTCAACTCAAATATTAACTCAGTACCCCAACATCTACAAACAAATAGTCCTCATATTCTTGTACTCACAGAAACCAAATTCAGTGCTGGAAAAAGAGTAATTCATTTTCAACAGAAGTACCCAGTTACAGAAAACGCTATTATTACAGACAATATGAAATAAATGGAAGTAAATGCTGCGACAAAGTATATATAAACAATAATATACGTAGAATTTAAAAAAGGAATGAATAATAAAACAAAAAATTACAAATCATGCAATGTAGCAGTACTGACACAAATATTATAGAATTATTGGAAGTGATTCAATAATATTTGTGTCAGTACTGCTACATTGCATGATTTGTAATTTTTTTGTATTATATATTTAATTATTCATTCCCTTCAACAAACCCCGTCAATTTTCTATATCCCAGCTATGATTTTCACTCCCGATTCAAACCTAACCTAACTTTCGAATATCCCTTTATATTAGAAGCGATCTCTTATGTCAACGAGAAAAAATACTGGAACTCCAAAACTTTGATGTTATGTGGTTCAAAATAGTATCACCACCAGGTGATACACAATATAGAATACTATTCTCTTCACTTGCAAAAACCACTGACTTTCTGCAAGTCAATCATGCCAGTGCCAAAATTTCTATATTTGGTGACTTCAATCTCCACAATATCGAATGGATCGAATTTTTAAATATCAACGACGAACAAGGAAGAGGAGCTGAAGTTTTTGCAATGAGCATCGGACTTACACATATTATAAATGAGCCAACCAGAATTCCTGTCCGTGATGGAGAATATGATAGTCTTCTGGATCTATACCTAATAACCAATCCAGAAATGTACACAGTTTACATTTGGATCTTCTGACCACAAACTCATTTCAGTGTTGAGTGAATTAGTGATAATTGTTGGGGAACAATCTAAGCCGCGCAAAGTTCAGCATTACAGATCTGCTAAATGGGAGGATGTTCAAGACCATTTCCAAAATTTCCCAGGGCTAGATGTTTGTTTCAGCTCTGACGATTCATCAACTTGTTGTTCAGAAGTCACGGAAGTTTTTCTATCATCCATGGATGCATATATTTCTTTTTCGATGAAACGAACTCCTAACGGCCAACCTTGGTTCAACAGAAATTGCGAGCAAGCTGTCGCCTCCAAAAATTGGGCTTACCGGCAGTGGCGCAAAAATCCCAGTACCAAAAACTGAACTAGGTTTGTTAATGCTCGCAACAGCTGCAAACTTAGGATAAATGAAAGGAAAGAACTTCACAATCAGAGAAATGGGGATAAACTGCTTGCCAGTGCCAAGGGGTCTAAATACTTCTGGCCGGTAGCTGAAGCTGTTGATCAAAACTTCACAAAATTTACAATTCCACCACTAACACAAGCGGATGGTTCAATTGTAACAACAGCCATAGAAGCAGCAGAACAATTTGCGTTCCAATCCACAGTCGATTTGCTGAGAGAGGCACACCTACTATTCCCACACTAGAATCCACAACGCCGGAAATAGCTTTTCGACAACGTTGATACAGCTCAATATAAACGAGGCGTCCGGTCCTGATGAAGTGCCTGTCATCGTACTCAAAAAGTGCGCCAATAAACTCACACCAGTATTTTGCAAACTTTTCAACCTGTATTACAAGAGAAGTTTTTTTCCTTCTTGTTGATAGATTGCTCGCGTTCAGCCTATCTTCAGAAAAGGCAAAAAAAATCTTCCAAATAACTATAGACCAGTCATTTTGCTATCAGTGATATCAAAAATCGTTGAGAAAACCGTAAACCACCATATCCTCAAATATTTTAAAGGCTTTAACATCTTGAGCGACCATCAATATGTCTGTCGGAAACAAAGATCAACAAACGACCTTCTGTCGCATGCCAAACATATTTTTTTTGAATAACGCAATCGAGAATCATGAAGTGTCAAGAGCTGTTGGGCCTGAAAGAACGTTTCCTGCAAGTGGCCGTCAATAAATATCCCTCCAATACTTTTACCATCAACGCTGGTGTTCCCCAGGGACCCATATTGTCTCCAACTCTCTTTTAATTGTATATCAAAAATTTATTGGAAAAAACCAAGAATCCAATACATTGCTTTACTGACGACAGCTCACTCGTCTAGTCATTCGATTTGGATACCAGGACATCGGTTGCGGATGAACACTTCCACCGGCAGCAGAAGGTTGCATATCTTGATGAGGATCTAGAAGTGATTTGGAATTGGGGTGAAAGTAACCAGGTTCAATTCAATTCCACAGAAATCCAGGCATCGATTTTCTCCGAAAAGATAAATGTCTCTGAACCGGATATAATGATGTTAGGACAGACAAGTGCACTTTCTGCTTCGTTAAATTTGTTGGGGGTTAAAATGGACACCAATATGTCTTGGCACAATCATGTTGCTGGAATTGAAAAAGCTGCCACTTAAAAGCTTTGAACACTATTCCGAACCAGAAAACTTTACACGTCTCAGCAACTTTTGATGCTTTCTAAAGCTCAGATCAGACCTTCTTTGGAGTATTGTTCTCATGTATGGAGCTCCTTCCCTAAACATACCCTGAAGCTGTTGGAGCCTGATTGGAGACGCAAACATCACTTGCAACTTTGATACTCTGAAACATCGAAGAATGGTTAGAGATTTGTCTCTTTTCCATAGATACTTTCACGGGAAGTGTTTAAGGGACTTAGCCTTCTTGTGGAATAAACTTTCTCAGATTGTTTTTCCAAATGGATTCAATCTCCAGCGATTCAAATCCAATGTGAATCGCCATTTCCCCACAGTCACCGCTTTCAGAGTGCCGTAAGGTTCATTCTGTAGTGCTTGTACCTTTTCTTCTATAAAAAAAACTAGTTGTTATGAACACGCCTGAAGAACTTAAACAAGAAACTATACAATAGCTTGGTCTATTCATACTGAAGAAGCTATAGATTTGTATATTAAAAGACGTATTAAGATTTCGTTAACTGTTCAACGGAAATATTGCAATATAATGTATATATAAACACGTCAAGCTATTGTATAGCTCATCTAGGCTCATCCATACCAAGTAGGTAGTGAGTAATATTCAGTAACAAAACTACAACACTTGCTTTACCAAACTATAGCTTGGCGTGTATACAATAGTTCACTCAGACGTTTTCATACTATTTGGTATCATCATGCCTAAAGAAGCTATCTTCTGAAAAAAAATTTACTGTCTCTCGACGTGAGGTTGAGGAAAATTGTTCTACTTATCAAGCCATTCATAATCTTTGGATCCTGAAATCATTTGAAATCTGAGAAAGAAAACTGATAGATTGTGATTGTTCTCATTAATTTTGATAACCGAAATGCATTTTATGTGAAAGTCACTTACATTTTGTGAAATAACCCATTGTTCTATTTTATTCCACCTCTACCCCCGTACGTCCCCCCAAAGCAACGCCAATGTTGATCAAACCTATGTTCATGTTGCGATGTGCACGTTTCTCCCATCGAATTTGCCAAATATTCAATATCGAAGCAGAATTAGGCCTTTATTGTGTTTTTTGTGCGTGACGTCGATATATTTGGAGAATCTAAATATGAATGCAATTTGCCGAGAATGATTCGAAAATATTTTCCTGTTCAAACAAAAGAAGCGTCTCCGATTTCTGCGGGGCTCGGAAATGAGATCAGAAATTCGTTGGGAGGAATAGATTTGACGCTGTTAGGAGATGTTCTGAATTTTAAAATATTCGTTACAAAGCAATACAGCTGTATAAAAAAGGAAGATTTTGAGCTGTTGATTCTTTCTTGGAATAACTTAACTGAATAAAATATTTTTTATGTGTTCTCGTACTTCTCATATTTCTTCAGCGTTCTTTCGATGGTGGTATTAACTGAATGATCCGAATGAGGAATATCAAGGTGTCTTCGTTTAAATGTTAGAAATCATTTTCAACTTTCCGCATATCTTTGGAGTCACGAGATTCTCAAACACTTTCAATAATTTTTGTGGTGACGCTTATATATTCTCAAAACTAATAAATTCATGACAGAATTTATCAAATTCCTTCAGATTCATCAAATCCTACAGGATTAATCAACAATTCAACAACCTCATTCAAATACTTGAAAAAACATTTTTTGCCAATTGAAAATCGTTTGACTTGCCTATTTCTTCCAAATCTTCAATATTGGTTATATTTTCCTATCATCCAGTACCCCTCATTTAGCTTTCCAGTGAGTAACCCTGTTAATATTCTAAGCAAGTCCCTAGTCATGTGTCACCATAAAAACCCTCAAGTATACTATTTATATTCAGTTAGGGTCGTTCTACAGTTCCTTTAGCAGCCCTGTTATCATTCTGAGTCGATTATTGTTATAATGGGGTCATCATACAGGTTTTCAAGTAGCACTGTTGTTATTCTGAGCCAATCCCTGCTCTTTTGGGACCATTATAGAGTTCTTTAAATAGGCCTGTTATTATACTGAGCCGATCCTTGCTCTATTGGGTCATCATATATTTTTTTACGTAGCCCTGTTATTACTCTGAGCCAATCCTTGCCTTGTTGGAATATTCATACAGTTTTTCAAGTAGCCCTATTATTATTCTGAGCCAATCCCTGCTCTTCATCATACATTTTTTCAAGTGACCCTGTTATTACTCTGAGAGCCAACAGGACAAGGATTGGCTCTGGCAAGGAGTAGCTCTGTTATTATTCTGAGGTGATCCTTGCCTTGCTCGAACAATCATACAGTTCTTCAAGTAGCCCTGTTATTATTCTGGGTCTATGCATATTCTGTTGGGGTCGCCTTACAGTTCCTTTAGTAGCCCCGTTATCATTCTGCGTTCATTTATGTTTTATTGGGGTCATCATACAGGGTTTCTTGTAGCCCTGTTATTATTCTGAATCAATACCTGCTCTGTTGGGGTCATCATACATTTTTTCAAGGAGCCCTGTTATTATTCTGATTCGATCCTTGCCCTTCAAAATCCCGGTTATCATTCTGAGCTAATCCCAGCTCTATAAGTACTAAAATGCAGTTTTCTGAAATATTTATTATTATTTTGATTGTCAAGTTAGCGGGAATTCTGTCAAAATGTTGAAGAAAATCAATTTCTAAATTGTCGACGTTTCGACAACATGACAATCAAAATCATATTCAACGGTCGCCATCCTATTTAAATATATTATTGTTCTCAGCCAATCTTTGTTCTGTTAGTTTCATCATATTTTACTTATTTGTAGCCCTGTTATTATTCTGAGTCCATTAATTTTCTATTGAGGTCGTCATACAGTTATTTGAGTAGCCCTGTTATTACTCTGAGCCGATCATTGCCATGTTGGAACAATCATACATTTCTTCGAGTCGTCCTATTATCATTCTGAGTCTATACTGTTATCTTTGGATACCTGGCTAGGTTTCCTGAAACTTCCAACAGATTTCCCTAGGTTCTTGGAAATCGTATTATGATTATTACAAATCTCATTTGCTTTCTCACAAATGTCATTTGCTTTCTCACAAATCTCATTAGATTTCTTCGAGCTGTCTGGTTTGGTTCCTTTGAGTACCTGTTTGGTCTTCTCAGGTATATTTGCCTCAGGTTTTTGTGATTCTCTAGGAAAATGTGTCTTCGCGGGGCGTTTTTTGATGTTAACATCGGCAATGGGTTCATTTTCAGACGAGTATAGTTCATCGTCTCTGTCATCTTCCATATCAGAGGGTTCATCGTCGAATTCGAAGAGTCCTTTGTCCAGGTTCTCTTTCCTTTTGCGTGTAAAATATGCATGTGTGTGAGATAATTCCTAGCTGGAGATCTTGTGTACTTCTACTTGGAGAGAAGTATCAGCGATAGCTCCCTACTTTCGCTGGTAATCGCTACTTGCCTGGTTATAATTTCCTTCCTAGCGGCATTCTGCTTGACTGTTTCCATCATAAAAAGTTGTAATTCCTAAAATAGAAAACGGTGGTACCTCGGTTCTTTTGACAGCCGAGCTGGTTGCGCAATTCTCTCCTCTGTTAGTCAGTCAGTAGGTCCGTTTGTCAGTCAGTGAGTGACTGATTGAGTAAGTCGGTGAGTTAGTCAGTCAATGAGTCAGTCCGTCAGTGAATCAGTCAGTTGGTGAGTTAGTAAGTGAGTCAGTCAGTGAGTTACTCAGTTAGTCAGTCGGTGAGCAAGTCAGTCATCGAGTCATGTTTTATTTCGAGATGTTCATAACCTCTGCCATCTTCCACTTCAATTCTGATGATTAGTTCCAAACGTTCATCATCTCCCAAGCTCTCACGGCTACGTTTGAATTTAGCTGCTCAAAAAAAAATTAACTGTGTTGAATGATGGTGGGAGTCCCCATATACAGAATCAAACTCATATTTGATTTGCGTAGGCATATTGCCCTTCAAAAATGAATATTTGATGTCAGCTCGATACTTGATTTCGTCCCTTATCATAAAAACACTCACATCAATTCACTCAAACGACTGTTACCCCTGTTACATAACAACTGCGCGCCAAAATAGCTGAAACTTTGGTGATGAACAACGAAATTTACTAGCTATTATTTACGAGTGATGCTATCTTCATGTTGGGGTTGACTTTTCAGACCACCCTCGTATATTATTATTACCATTATCTATATATATAAAAGAAAGTCGTGTTAGTTACACCACTTATAACTCAAGAACGGCTTTACCGATATGGATGAAA
>WOGR01010613.1:0-10854 GCA_015342045.1 Leptinotarsa lineolata
ATCTTTCAGTTCTGTTATCAAAAACCTTAACATCAACATTCAATCATCATATTTGTAATGAATTTCTTTTTTTTTCTTCTAGGTGAGTAAAATCCTGTCATGACGTCATGGCCCAGAATCGAAGCACATGTAAGAATAAATTAATTTTGTTGATTATGTATTATTTTGTCACTCCTAATCATGTAGGTGAATCCCTTACATTTTTGTTGATAGAAAATTCAGTTCATATGAATTCAATTACGATGGGATGTGAAGTATTTCAACTATTATAATTCAGTTTGAAACGGATAGTTATTTTTTCTGAAAAATTATATGATACTTGTTATATTTGATTTTTAATTTAAAAACTTCTCTTCAGTTTTTGTTTTTCAATCTCATTTTCTTCTAACGGTCATTTCGTGCATGAATAAGTTTTTGGCATTTTTTAATTTGATTTTGTTATCTTTTTATATTACTTGTTAGTGCTTGTACCTTTATTTTCGTCATTCATGATATCAAATGTAATACTCTTCAACTCCCCATCTGTGGTTATTAGCATTCTCGGTATGAGAATATGAGAAAACAATTCGGCTACTTATGTTGGACTTTCGATTCAATTTATCCATTTTTTCGGTAGTCGTTGAATTTGACCCGTTGAATAGCGTTTCTTTCGAAAGTTTTACCTCTGGAGATCTATTAGGTATCTCGAGGATTTTTCGTTGAAGTTTAAAGTTTACATGTACAACCTTGAGTTGTATGAAATATTAGAACAGTAAATTATCGTGTTTCACGATTTTTTATAGTCTCGATATGAAATAACTTATTCAGTTTCAATTAGAATGCACTGTATAAGTAACGATATATGTAAATACCAAAATTATATATTCTCTCATTCTTCCTGAAAAATAATTTCTGTAAATTCATTTGCTCCACGCAGAATTCATATTTGTAAAAATCAACAATTTTCCACATCAGTAAATAAGGGATTGGGGTCATCCAGTTCAGTGATGAAAATTCATTATAAAGTTTTCATTATTCATCCAGTTTTCATTTTACGAAATGGAAAATATGTTCCTTTTAAGAAGTAATTGAATATTGCCCGACTTAATTGGTTTAATTTCTTGTATATATTTCTCTCTTCCTTTTCCTTCATTAGTCTTTTTTGAACTTCTGAAACCAGATAATTCGCGTTTCTGTTTTGTAGAGGAATAAATAATATTTCTTGCCGATGAAAATGTTATTCTCATCTGCCATGAGTATAGCATGCAATTTTAAAATATGTTTTCGCATTTTCTAAGGGAAATATATAGGTGCCTGAAAATTTCGAATTCATGCAATACAACCTTCCGCATGAATGATTGACGTTTTACATTTCACGGAATTATTGAAGTTTCAATAAAAGGAAACGTAAAAGTAAAAGTTGAAACTGAATGCAAATAATTCAAAATTCCACTTATATGTTCCATTTGTAATTGGAAACTTACATGTATTTAACTATTTTCATAGATTTTTCCATGCAACCTTTTTGCTAATCGGAAAATTTGTGCATTCCGAAGTAATTCCGTTGAGTAACAGATGATTCACCTAAATTAAAAGTAAAATAGTCCGGCATGGTTGAATCTATTGCATCGTCAGGTATACCTGACCTACGGATGCCCTTATATGGGATGCAATCTTTAGGTTGGTGATTTCTGACCTTGAACATACTAAAACTTAAATATCGACCAGTTTACTGAAATCCCGTCAGCATGCCATTATACTTGCCGTCGACGATATACCAGAAGATGGTGCCCAGGTACGATTCCAGAGCGGCACATTCCGGCTTCGGGTTATCCGAGGAGATCAGGAGGGCTTCTTCTGCAGTTAATACCCTGAAGCCATGGAAGGGCGTTTCCCTGAAATACATCACAAGAGACCTACTTCCCAAATCACACATTTGTGTGATTTGGGAAGTAGTGAAGTTTCTTATATACCTACCTAACCGTAATATATTCTTGAATTATTCCATAACATTTTCTTTGGTCAAATTTAGATAGGGAGAATTCTTTCTCCACAAGGCATTTCTGAAAGGTTCTGAACTAGGCAAAAATGTATTAGTTTCTATCTTAGTTGAAAATTATGAATGAACTGACCCGTTACTTGTTGAGAATTATTATTACTATTCATGATAATAACTACACAATTTTCAAACACATTCTGATTTCTTCCTCGATAGAAAGAAGCTAATGTATTAGCGAAACGCGTCTAGAAATTTAAATGTTTGTGAAAATTGTGTAATTATTATCTTGGCTATCTTAGATGAGATAATTATCTCTGTCTTTTGGCTTTCATCTTCTTGATTATTTCCTAAAGTAAGATAGCTAGCAAAAAATATTAAGATACAAAAGTTTTAAGGTTTTTTCAAAATCTATCACATTAAATAAAAATCAGGTATACAGAATCATTCAAAAAGTCTTGAAGATATAAAGTTGCTTTTTTCAATAGAACACCCTGAACAAAATATATACCACATCATTTACTAAATTCAATCGTTTTCGAGATATCGAATTTTGAAAATAACTTTCTAATAAATTATCCAAACATTTTTTAGTCCATTAAGTTCATAGCCTATCAAGTTTCCTTTTGAAATTTTCCAGCTCCACAACGCCGCGTCGTTCTTTTGTCTAACAGTGATGATCTTGACGAGACGTGTCAAGAATACATTTAGTGTAGATATCTTTTGCGCAAAAATGGTACGTTTAACTGATGCTGAGAGTATTGAAGTTTTAATGATCATAGAATACCGTGATAGAAGATTGAGTGACTCAGTAGTTGATATTTTTAATGAATTGGATCCTAATCTGGAACCCATTTCTAAATCAATCGTTTCAGAAACATTGCAGGTGTCAACTGGAGGTGTCACAGATCGACCAAGACCAATAAGCGTTACAAATGAAGGAAACTCTCCGAATGTCATGTTAAGCTGGGTACTCACTGGCGAGCCGGGCTGTTACAGCAACGGTTACTGTAACCTCCGAGGCGTTCACACTGACGTCCACCGAGGCATCCACACTGACGAATTTTGGTTACAGCAACCGTTGGTGTAACAGCTCGGCTCGCCAATGAGTACCCGGCTTTAGATATAGTGATTGGGCACAACAGAAGGCTCTGAATCATAACACGAGTCGATATTCCATTCAAAAATTTGCAAACTGCAAAAATTCCATCCATATAAAATTAATTTGGTACAAGAATTGAATAAAGACGATTTTGATCGTAAATTCGATTTCTGTGAAGTTATTATGGGCACGTAAATCGACACAACTGTAGGAATTGGTCACACCAAAATCCACATTGGATGAAGGGAGTTCACATTCAACGGCAACAAAAAGAAAAAGTCTGGTGTGGCATTATTGGTGGACACGTTATAGGACCCTATTTTATAAACGGAAATTTGACTCCTGAATGATATTTATTACTTTCACAACAACCAGAGCTTGACGATTATTCCCGAACAATAACAATCCCAATTTGCCGGCAGAACAAATATGGTTTCAACAAAATGGGGCTCCTCCACATTTTGGACGTGTGGTAGGGGCATATCTTGATGAAACTCTTTCTGATAAATGGATTGGACACAGGAGAGCTATTGAATGGCTGCTAGGTCTCCCGATATGACCCCACTTGACTTCTTTCTATGGAGTCACATAAAAATGTAGTCTACAAAAATAGGCCGCCAAATATCGAAGAGTTGCAAGAACGAATAAGGTATGAAATTTCTACCATTCCTCCTCACATGATTTTAGATTCACTACAAATTTTGTTCAGCGAGTTCATTACTGTCAGGAGGTAAATGGTAAACACTTTGAGCACCTTATTGAATAGAATTCCAGAGAAAAATTTGTTGTTTGTTAAAACTTGTTTTCTCTCTTATTCTCCTGGCATAACTATTTTTTTTTCATAAAATTTTAAATATCCTGAACATTCATTAAAAAATACATTTTGTCGTTTCATGCATTTTTATCAACCCTGAATAGTTATGCTTTTTTATTTTCTGTAAAAATTTATAAATAAATTGTAATCATATCCACATACTCCACCTTGTGTGACTTTCATAATGAATATTCATCATTTCGTGCTTTTTCTTAAAGGTTATTTTCAAAATTCGATATTTCGAAAACGGTTGAATTTAGGATATCAATTTTGTTCAGCATTTCGAGCAGAATTGAAATATGGAATAATATATAGGGTGTTCCATTGAACTAAAAGCAACTTTGTCTTCCAGACTTTTTGACTGATCCTGTATACTCAATTTTTACTTAGTGTGATATATTTTGAAAAAACCCTAAAACTTTTGTATCTTAACATTTTTCGCTAGCTATCTCACTTTAAGAAAATCGACCGTATCCATACCTATCAGAAACCTTGTATAAAGAATGGTGAACTTCGAAAAAAATTGAAAATATATGTGAAAACTCTTTACAGAGAGATTGTAGAACACACACGAAAGTTTTTTCTAGATAGAATCGAGAAGAAAACATATTTCCCAAAACAAATACTTTTCAATAGAAATATTGAATTGCACAAATTACTTTTTGTTTTTCATTTTATATATAGAACATCCGTGATGGAAATAGAACAAATATCATCAATGGGAAACGCTAAACAACGAAATATTTTGTAACGAGCTATCATTGTCACCAATGTTGAGACCATGCGTGGGTTGGCAATAAAAAATAAGGGAACCCTTATTCAAATTTGACAACTTCATTAAATAATACAAACGTATACGTATACCCAAGATCTAAGAAAAGACAAGTTGACGAGACAACATGGGTCGAGGGGCGGATTGTTCTTATTTTATGTTGATTCCCATTAATTACCGATAGCATGTTTAAATTCGTGTTATAAGTTATATACGTGCATCTCATACACACGAATATTATTCGCAGTTAACTCTGTATTAGAACAGATATATGAACAGAGAGAGTCAAAGAGAGGGGTCGCTAACCTAAAATCAACAAATGTAAAACGAAGAACCCCATGCAAAATATGTATAAACTCTCTATCAAGTGCATCGATTATCATCAGGAATTAGATACATCAGTTAAGCTCATCTTGCATTTGCTCTGAAGCCTCGGTGAGATGCCTTAAACAATTGATAACACTTTGAAGGACTTGCTTCACCATAACATTTTGTCAGGCATGATGTAGCTGTGCTCGACCATCGATGTGCGACGATATTCGTCAGAAGTTCTCATAAGGTTAGACGAATGCCCTCCAAAACCAGAATGAAAAACGAATAAAATATTTTTAAACTCCGTAGACTCTACACCGATCCATTTTTTTAAATGGTTGTTTTAATGGTATTGACGTCCTTGGTAGAAAAATGCCCTTCCTACCCTCCTACCTCAAAATCATACCGACTCATTGCATCATCTCAGGACACACGATTCTCGGGCAGAAGGGTATAGGTTTAAAATGCGTTTCCTTTGTAACTGATGTATTGTGTGTACGCTGTAACTTTTCATAGAACATAGACATAGAAAATTCACCTTTTTCTACTCATGTATAAGGTTTCTCATTACCGGTTTTTCTGATTGTAGAAGGTGAAAATACCAAAAAAATACATTAAACTGAAAATAAGTGGTGTACGCCGTTTTCAGTTTGAAGCCAAAATTTAAGCAAATAATACCAAAAAATGAAGTGTCTAAAAAATATAATGAATAAAGTCTACTCCCTTTTTTCTTCTTCAGCCATATTTTGGACCGATATGAACACACTACTGGCCAATCCGAATTTAACTAGGTTTAAGTAGTATTATCGTTTTATAATTGTAAAATACCTGTAATAAAACTCTGTCACATATATTCTCGCATCTCGCCTGTCAAAATTTTCTGTCAGTTTGAATGCTTGTTTCCTTAAAAATAATCTGATTTAATTGATTTCTGCAGCACAGTTTATTGGTTCAGTTCATTTCGATACTTTCCAGTAATTCCATCCGTACTTTCACCCAGAGTAATTTGAGATTTGAAACAAGTTGCGCAAATGAATAATTTGAAAATAATAAACAATTTAGTTCTACAAAAAAGAGGGGTTCGTTTTTGCGAATATCTCAAAAAATATTGCAGAGATTCAAAATTTGGAAAAATATTAAAGACCAGCATATTTCCTGAAAAAAAATTATACCTTCCAGAACTGTAGCACCAAAATTTACAATTGAACGCGTGTAGGTCGCACACACGTTGCTAGATTCCTGCGCTTCTGATTTTTTTTTAATAAAAAATCAAGTACTGGCTGGATTGTTGAATAAACAATAATACGATAAAAGCTATATGAATATATTTTTTTTCAAATTCTCCATTCTTATTGTAAACAGAATTGTTATTAATAAATTTATTATTCATGAGATGATTATTATTTTTATTTAAAGTATTGATCCTGATATGAAAATTCGTTCAACTATTTTTTTCTGCCAATGAATATCATTATTTAATAAACCACAATTTTTACTGCTCTTGCGTATTCTGAAAAATGAATTAAATGTTTTGTTGAGGTTAAAGAGAGTATTTCAGGTTTTTGCGTAGTCTTTTCAGCACTGACAGACGTGATATAAATTTTTTTTAATGCGATCATCAACAGATTTCGTTATTTAGAAATTTTTAGACGGCGTTATCACGTTCATTCATGTTAAATATGAGATTTTGAGTAAACCAAGTGGTAGCGGGAGGTTTAGTGATTATAACTTTTCAAGAATTGCATGTCTGTTATAAGCAGAGAATTGAAATGAATTATCACTATCATTTTCATTCATAGTTTCGGACCACGACAACTGATATGAATCTGATAAAAAATTATGTAAAGCGAAATTATCAAAAACAGCAGTAGGTATGTTGAAAATTTAGACTCTATTTGAATCTTTTTACTGAGTATTCAACAAAAACTAGTATATAATCTGAAATGCCTTGGGATGACAAAGCACCAGATTTAATAACGAGCTCATCATTACTAGCGAAAATTGGGTCATTGAGCGTATGTACTAGAAACATTGATGATTCTAGAAGGCTCGTTAAGAGCCTAAATTTAAACATTCAAACCAGTTAAGTAAAGCACTGAGTAGTTTGAAGAAGTTTGCGCCGATGTCACCCATACAAACATACAAATCAAATCGTCAGCAGCATTATCAGAAGTAATTTTGTTTGATTTCAAATCATTTCTAAAATAAATTCCGACACATCACCTCTCTCCCTTCTATTCTCGTGTATAAACTTGTTACCAAAAATTTGTATCAAAGGAGAATCAAGTTGATCGGACAGTCATGTTTCAACCACAATGTCAAATATTTCCGCATGTATGAGTGCAGTGAAGTCATCAAAACCTAACATTCAGATGAACAATTTTCATAACTGAAAGGTTGAAATTCAATTACAGTAAAAACTTATCATTTACCCATTAATTTATATCTTGTTATGTTACAATTAGGAATATAGGAGTAGGAGTACAGTAAATTGAATCTTTTATACTGAAATGCTTGAGAGGGAAAAAATAATAAATAAATAGGGGAGATTACACTTATTGTACCAAGATTCCTGAAATATGAGTGGAAATATTAATTTACTAAACAGATCAAATAGAGATTGAAAAATATATCAAAAGTAAATCACAGAGAGAGAAAAAACGAAAATACTATTACTGTTTCTGTACATGTTTCATTTTGTTTCTTTATTATTATTATTGAGGTTGTCGGATCATAATTTGAAATATGTAATTCGTTTGTAGTTGTTTTTCTTTCTGTCATTTTCGATATTCAAATGAATATTGCTCAACATAATAGTTGAACATCTGAAATAAAAAAGGAATGTTTATCGTTATATTGTTTCAAACAGAAATATATTGCCTATTACTGGGAAATTGTGGATATATTTTGTGGTATTTCCCACTATTTGATTCCTGATCAAATTGAAAAACTCACTGCGTACCTTAAACAGGCGTAACGTACAGTAATTGCTTATATAAGAGGATCTAAATTATTCAGGTCCTGATGTTAAAATACCCTTTCTTGTCGCAAATGCTCATAAGAATGGGAATATATGACTCATGTCACCGAGACTCGATTACCTACCCCTATGAATTATAGTGTATGCTTTGTAACTCTGTGTGTACGCAAGGCTTGAGCTTTGAGAGTTTCTCTTTAAGATAATTAGTCCCTTAATTTATTCTCAGTCTACAGGAATCGACTAGAGGAGCAATTTAATACCACTAACCCCAAGAAATAGAACTTAAACAACTGCCAACAGTATTCGAAAAACATAAATTCTGAAGTAAGATTCAACATATTGGAGTTAATAATGCCATTTTGTTCTAGTATAACTTCAACTTTGGTGTAAAATAAATCTGACGAAATTAGTTTCCGTCACATCAGAACTGTGAAAACAGTATGAGTATGTTTCGCTAGCCAAGTTGACACCATCAAGAGACGAAAAATTTTGAAATTTTGTACTGGCAATTGCATTTGTGAATAAAAATTGAAGGCATGGAAGTCACCAGTTTTGCTTCTCATCCAATGATTTGAAGAATCCTTGTACCTGAACAAGACATAACTTATTTGTTTTATGAAACTAAAAATTTGCCAAGGAGGTTGAAGTTGAGAAGCCCATGCAGAAAGCGTTGCTATACAGGATGTTCATTAAACATGCGGCAAAAAATTAAGGGACTATTCCTTGGACTATTCTAAGGATATTTTGATCTTTGATGATTTTTGATAGGGCGCTTTGTTTCGAAGATACGGGGTGAAAAAAATTTAGTCAATAACAATTTTGGTAATTTTAAAATTATTAACGTAGCCGAAATAAAAGTAAAGCGTACCACACTGAACCTACTAAGTAATAAAAAATATAACAATTTCATTGGTACCTATCAACAGTGGAAGATGTGGAAGATTTGAGAAATCAGATAATTGCTGGGTGTAACGCAATCAGAAACGATCCTGGTGTTTTTGAAAGAGTTCGGGAGTCAATGAGGAGAAGATTGGGCTTCTTGTATCCGAGCAGGGGGTGGTCATTTTCAACAGTTCTTATAGATGAAGAAACATTACATGTAATTTTTGGTAATAAATTGTTATTGTCGAAATTCTTTTTCGTTCCGCATTTTCGAAACAAAGTGCTCTATCAAAAGTCATCAAAGGACAAAATATCCTTAGAATAGTCCAAGGAATAGTCCCTTAAATTTTTGCCGCTTTTTTAATAAACACCCTGTATAAGCAACTACATTTCTGAACGTATAGCTAATTATCATAGAAGTGTTTAGGACGCACAGCTTAAGTAATTTTCAATCTGAATTTTGAATATATTCAGTAGAGAGGACTAAAGCTATTATTTATAAGCAACTAAATATTTCGTAATAGGAATTTCGAAACATTCATCTCTCCCAACGTACCTACACGATGGGTTCTGGTGAATACTTGCCAGAAAACAACTACTTCCGCGGCTAATACCACGCTGGACATTGAATTATATGCGTCAGACATTCATGCAAGATACCTCACAGAGGATGTTTCTCATTCATGCTGCTGTACAATCTACTCGATGGATTTCAGCGTGGTCCTGCTGCTGAATGAACGAGAAACATCTGCAAGACAAACCTCTGTAAAGTATCCTGCATAAATGTCTGCCGGAGGTAATTCAATGTCCAACGTAGTATTCGCCGGGAAAGTAGTTGTTTTCCGACAGGCATTTACCAGAACCTACTGTGTAGGTACGTTGGGAGAGATTAATGTTTCGAAACTCCTATTTCAAAATATCAATTTTCTTATTCTCTGAATGATAATTTCTAGCGGGGGACTCTTTACTGTTTTTGGGTTATAGAACCTTCCACAGTCTGAAAAATAAACAAAACTAAGTCCTTAGCTCGCACAAGTTTCGACTTTTGAGGGTTGTCGTTCGTAGGGGAGCGACAGCTGGTTAACGGAAAAACATATTTTAAAACAGATATTAAGACAAAAGAGAATCTGCTGAAGTGTAATGAAGGGCAAACTGAAGACTTCACATAAATTTATGAATACAAGTTTCTGACTAATTGGACTCTTCAGTGCCTTATATTACGCAGTAACTTTGTCGTATTCATAAATGCATCAATACGACAAGTTACTGACTAATTGGACTCTTCAGTGATTTATATTACGCAGTAACTTTTCGGGGTGAACTTTTCAATTTGCCCTTTATTACAATTCGCAGATTCTTGTTGCTTTAGCTTTATTGATTTTTCAGATTGTGGAATGTTATCTACCCAAAAAAGTAAAAAGAATTAATTTTCTTATATTTATGTACCTCTTCTCGATATAATCTTCAGAATTGAAATAATTATTGCTCGAAACTGTATTCAAACAGTTTCTAAAGCAACAAATGGAGATATTTATTTATTACCATTTGATACGAATTCCAAATTTCAAAATTTTCTTCTATTATGTGTTTAACAGAAACAAAAACACATATTCATGCCACTTGAGAAACTCAAACATAACTTATTCATGTTCTGTTCTAAATATTTAACAAAAATTTAATTCGTTTAGTCTAGGTACGCAAAAACAGTTTTCAAACGATCATTCTCCTACAGCGTGACTGTATACAGCGCTTTTCATGATGAGTGTTAATTAGCCGTTTCTGACAAACTATTCAACGGATCAACCTGAAAATTTCACAGTATGCATAAATCAATATGACCTACACGCCTAAAATAATTCAGACGAAGCGGCGTTGTCGCTTCTACTATAAAGTAGCGGCTTCTTTGATTTTTCAAATGGAACACTCCGTATATAATATCATATTATGATTTCGATATTTCGATATTTTTTTTACCAAACATGAACTTTTATAAATACTGATAATCTTGAACTCTCTT
>WOGR01010614.1:0-10853 GCA_015342045.1 Leptinotarsa lineolata
AGCTATTCTTTTAAATTTCAATTGTATTGTTCATTTCAGGGATTTCAAATCATTTTATATAATATTAGACAATGGAAGTCCGAACTGATGAAATTCACCATGAAACACTGTCATTCACCTTCAAACAAAAATCCAACGGTATAGGCAGCGCATGCCAAGATACCTCTCAGGGAGCTAAAATTTTTTCAGCTCACGTAATACTTATCGTTATATTATGAACAAAATTACACAAAAGTTTTGTAAATTGAAACTTTTTTCTCGAAAAGTTTCAATGAAGTTTAACTTCGGCACTTGTTTTTGCTTTAAATTCAACTTAAAATGATGCGGCCAACTGCGACCAACTGATGTTTAGTGTTTGTCAAATTCAACTTTTTTTTTTGAAAAAAATTGAAAAAGTGCATCTCTAGATCGAATTTAACAAAAAATTACTTGAGAAAGTTGTGTCTACGGCAATTTTATATCCAGATGTCAAATTTTATGCAACTAGGATGAAGTTAACGTTTTGCTCATTTTTGACAGATATCCCCTTTATTTTGAAAAACAAGTTCGGTTAACTCATTAGCGCCTACGAATACTATATGGTATCACAAAACATGCCTCCCCTCTTCAGCGCTTTATAGTCTATGTGGAAGTCAGAGAATAACGCACCGCCGGTTTAATACTGAGTTGGGAGTTGACCTTGTACTTTCATGCAAGGCTGTTTGTTTAGTGAAGTTTTTTTCGTGGTGGACAAGTTTAAAATCACGTGTATTTGTGCTGCACGTAAATAATGGAACCGCGATGGGCGTAAGTTTAATTTTAGTTATGTTTTTGGTATTTTGAGTGAATTGAAAATGATTATTTATTGAAATATAAGTATTTAAACTACCTTATATATAAATAATTTTTCTATAAACTCAAACGAGTTCACTATGATGGATCAAAGGTCACTGATACCATATGGTATCCGTAGGCGTTTAGGTACCTAGTAGTGTCATGTTATAAAATATGTATTCATGTTTTTTTTTAATTATTTAAAAAAAGGTTTTTCGCTTTCCCAAGCCCTGGATATGCTTGCGGAAGATGTACAATTACTCCAAAACACAGACGAAATATTTTTGGAACCTCCCGACCCTAACGTAGACACAGATGAGGATTCTGCAGATGAAGAGGAAGGAGGAATGGTGTGCAACCTCAATGGTACCATAATCAAATTATTACTTTATACTTATTTGCTTTTATTTTTAATTTTGTAGGTCGTCAGTTACTTGCTTCCGCCGAAATAAAATTGGTCAACAATGAAAGAATTGGAATATCAAGTATCGATGAGTCTGAAAATGTATGCAATCTTGAATTTTCTTATTTTTTTTTTTAAATTTCAATACGTTTTTCATAATTCTAGAACATGGGTGGGACTGATCTTATGGATCAGGGACTTGCTACGTACCGCATCGGCGTACGTGGTAAAAAATGGTACTGGCCTATTTTTACTTGGCTAATAGATGTAGTCCTGCACAATGCTTGGTACCTTAGATGTAAAAATGAAAAAACGTCAACACTAAATTTCAGAAGAGAGATAGTGCAAGTATACTTGACCAAGTACAAAACCATTGTCAAGATTCCTGGACGAATCTCTCTTGCAAAAAATGTACTTCCACCACTACGATTTGATAGGACGGATCATATTGTGGTCTCATGTGGTGTGCTGGGGTAGGATGCAAGTCTTTTGGGAGAATAATGTGTAAAAAATGTGATATAGGTTTGTGCATCAACTATTTTGCCAAGTACCATACAAATTAGGTTTAGTTTTGACATATTTCAGCTACATTATATAGTATACACTTTTGTAATAACAAGTATACCTTAACGCCTACGGATACCATATGGCAACAGCATTTTTTTTAAACTTCCAAATTTGTAAAAAAAATCAAAATTGTCATTTGGTGCTCTTTCATACCTATTTCATACAAAACAGCTCTACTGTAAAATTCAAAATAAATGTAATATTATCATTAAAAAAAATATTGAAAAATGATAAAATTAAATCTCGGCCTCAAAGGGTTAATCCAGTGGTCTAGTCAGAACATAGATGAAACTTCTGACATTGAAGTGGTGCATTTTTTCTAATTTTATTCACTTATAACTTTTTTTGAATGCATTGTTTCTTCAATATAAACCATTTGAAAATGTCACAAATCCAGTGGTGTAGTCAGATTTTTTGTAAAAAATCTCTAATATATTTTCTTATTTTTGGCCCATAAGAATAGTTGACCCTGTGAATGGAATAATTCATGAAATGTGGTGTTCTAGTAGACTTTATGAATGCCTATCTGATGCAAAAAGAATCATTCGAATGGGTCACAATGTATATTAAAAATTCTTTTTAAAAATACAGTTTTCCTCTGTATAATAATTTAAGAAAAATAATAAATGGAACTATTAATGTTTTTTCATCACTTGTATTTGTTGCAGTTTCGTCCCATAAAACAAGTTCATTGTATTCGTTTGAAAATGTCCTTATAGGACGGAACTGCAGTAATGACAGTTACAAATACAAGTGGTAAAAAAACATGAAAAATTTTATTTCTTATTTTTCATGATGTACCACGTAGTAACGGCTACATCCATCAATGTATAATAATAATTCATGTAAACATTTGAGGAATTCAAGCCAGCTCGTGTATAGTTAATGTTTTTTACTGCACTTCCCAAAGTTTTTTATTTATGTTAGTTGAGCAAAACGTTCCTTTTAACAAACTTCTCTCGAAATAAAGCTTGTACGGTAAATTAAACTTATTGCTCGTAAATGTGTCGGGTAAGCTGAATTTATCATCCAATCGGGATTAGAATTCATAACAAGTCAAGACAAACAGGGCAATAGAATTTCAAAACTCTTCTTTTGTTTTCTTTTCGGATCAAATGCTTCTTCAAGTCCCCATTTTATTTTATTTCCATTGAAGATATTCAATGAAGTTGTTTTTTTTTTCAAATCAATAACGAGTTAATTGTCAAGCAATGTTCCATTTTTCGTTTCAACCATTCATTCAATACAAGTTACACCTTCGAGCTTTTATAAAATGAAATACAGCATTTCAAAGCCATGAAACCTGTCAAGCTTTATTGAAGTATTGTTACGTTTTTATTGGAACAGTGCTGTCGTCACATTTCGAATTGAAAAACAAAAAAAAACTGGTGTGAATATTTGAAAGAAGAATTTAAAACATCAGTTAATAAAAAACTATCAACCTGAATCGAATTGAATTTGGTAATCAAGACCGGGCAATAAACGAAGGGTTTATTTCGAAGGTATTTTCTTTTTTATTTTTTTATGTTTCCAAATTTTCAATTCAAAAGGCTAAAATATTATCTTCTGATGGACATTGATCATTTCCAATTTTTCTGACGGGAAAGTGATATGCATGTTTCTGAAATATGATAAAACTGACTGATACTTGATGAAAATCTATTATAACGTTTTCATAAGTGGAAATATTACATTAAAGTGTATTTTTCGAATAAAAATTTTCTATTTTATTGAGGATACGTAGTGAAGTTTTCGAAAGGAATTGTGAATGGATCAGGGCAAAGAATATATTTCTCTGACAAGATTTTCATTCTCAAATTCTGATAACAACTATGAATATAAATTATCCCAGTTGATTCTGAGTACAATACACCAAACAAGTGATAGCAAAAAACGTTGACGAGCAATTAAACGACAAATAAAACAAAAGCAAAAAATTTATGAAACATCAGCTAAATAAAAAAACTTAACCAAATGAGAACGGACTCAACTGTTTACTAATTGCACTGAACCTTCTCATTTTTTTGGTTCGCCATTGAGACACATTGGATCTTTTCTTCAAAATTCAGAAATATTTCTTCTGGAGATTTTGAAACCGATATCAAAAAAGGCAACAGTTTTTTAAAAAATACTACCCATTTCAAACATAAAAAATTTAACACCGATGATAGGGATATACTAGTGGAAGCTTCGATGTCGGGAATATTTCGCGAAAGTACTGTTGATAGAACTTTTCAAATTGTAAGATTCAGGTTTAGCTGTATATTAGGATTTTGAGGTTATGTATAAGGAAAACCTATTTCCAATTTGAAGATGATTTTCATCAACTCGAATTTGGCATGGCTACAAATTCCTTTTCATTTCTAATCTTTAGTAACATATATATGAAATATTTTGAAAAATATTTTGTTGAAACTCATCAGATGTGGTGGAGCGAAGGTACGTTGACGATGTTTTTGCTATCAAGTCAGAATGATTTGACTCACATAAACGAACAAAAACTAATATGAAGTTCTCAATAGAAATTGAACATAATAATTATAATGATGATAATGATAATAATGTTCAAACATAAATAGCGGAATGATACAGAACGTCAATTGATACCTACCTACAAAATCAAATGATACAAAAAAAACCTAATGATATGAGGATGAATATGAACAAAAAATCCACAGAAGCTGATATTATCAGTTTGTGTGTGCTGACATAGTATTATAGTGTGATGTTGACGAATCAAATGGATACAGTCAAAATAATGGAAACAAAAAGTAGGAGAAAATGTGAGATTACAGAACAACCAGAAGGATGTAGGTTGAGATTTTCAAATATGCCTCAATTATAAAAAGAGCAGTAAAACAAAGTTGGAACGAAAATGGCTTGAGAAAACAATGAACAATATAATTTTTCTCAAGGTAATAGAACTGAGTAGTAATATACAATAGCCAAAATTTCATAAAAATAAAATTACTATTCGATATATTATAACAATGAAATCGAGAGTATTCAGGAAGGTGAACGAACTGTAATTACTATTTGCTGTGAAGTGGATGAATATTATAGAAAAAACCGTTTCAAAACTCATAATATGTCAATAAATCAATCACAAAATATGGGGCAAGCGCAATCACCAAATTCAGAAAAGTATTTACAAAAATTTTGTGTAATTTCCGTCATGATATCAAGATAAGTATTGAATGAATCGAAGGAATTCTTGCTCATTGAAAGCTTCTAGGTGCGGTAGCTTCGGCTGTACGTTAATATAATAGTGTCAGTGTTCCCTATTGTTTTACCCGCATTACTGTGGGATCTATCTGTATACCAACTTTCATTTGAATCCGTTCAGCTGTTTAGTCGTGAAAAAGTAAAAAACCTGAATACATACATCACATTCAGCCATCCTCTGAAACTTCACGCATTTATAATATTAGTAGGAGTAGGATCACCAATGTATTTCATTCTGATCCTTTCATTTATTTTTTGCTGATGCTTTTCAATATTGTATAAGTGGGTACCCATCGATTGACTGACACTCTCACATCAACGTACAGCTAGAGCTACTAGACCTAGAATCTTGAAATATGCAGGTAGGTTCTTTGTATAGCATGAAGAAGCATCAAGAAAGGGAATCAGGAGGTATCAACCCCAAGAGGGGAAAATAGGGGTTGGAAGATTACATTAAATTTCGTCAGTTTTGAAGTTGGAAACCTGAAGTTTTGAATTATTAAAAAAATATTGTAACTGATCGTTTCAAATGGTCTGTTCCGAAACATAATGTGACAAACCGGTGAAGCCGCGGGCAACAACTGGTGAAATATAAAAATTGTTATGAACCAGATTTGGCCTGATTAATTTTCAAGACTATTTTCAGGAACAGAAATAAAGTCTTGACGAATGGAAAGTCAAAACAAAGTCCCCAACGTTAGCAAAATTCACAGTACGTTGATTATATATTATAATAACTTATTTAGATTGTTGGACTTAAAAAAAGAGGCAGAAAATTTGCGGACAAGTTATGGACAATCTTCAATAGAAAAAATTGAGCAGTTTCATTCGAAAACGGAATCGCCTAAGTGACAGTTACGGCTACAAACTCTGTTTTTACTTTCCAGTTGAATTAGAAAATTTAATCGTTATAATAAAATCTCATGAACAAACTAGAACGGAAAATTGAGATGTTGTGGCTGTGATGAAGCATTCAATCCGCACACTGAAAATTCTAGAGTGTGGTATACTCCTTGAAATGTTATGATCGCGTTAAATTTGAAAGAGTAGGGTTTGAAACTGCAGTGGGCATATACTATATAATGGTCTCAATACTCCTGAGGAGAAAGTACTGATAGATCATTGGAATTGAAACAAAGGTTGAAACAAGGAAAAGTTAGAAGAATTGTTCCAAAGTTCTTGCTATTCAGTAGAACTTCGATGTCAAATTCTAAATAGAAATGACTGTGTGGTTAGAGAAACCTAAAAAATATTTTGGGTTGAAGTACAGAATTATTGATCGATTACATTGTTTGTTGCCAATTTCTTGATTTTCCGGAGCCAGTATTCGAGTAGGAAAGCGATGAGTTTAACTAAAATTAAACCTTCGATAAAATGATCATTATTTACTTCCAGTTCATACATGGTGCGTGAGGGCCGCGGTGAACGCTCCGAGATATATATCAAACAGATACATATTCCAAACACACAATATGTAGACGTGTAATTGAGAGAACAAACAGAAAGCATGTTCGACAGAATCAGATTGCGCAACAATCCAGCGCTTCGCGATCTACACGATGCGTTGAACAGGGATGACCCCAGATTCCGAAAAAGGGAAAAACAAAGAAGGCCAACGAAGCAGAAAGAGAGACCACCCCCGAGAGTCGCTAGCCGGCGGCTCCGGTAAGTATAACATTTTTTAACCAGATAACAAACACTTCCTTTTCAGGTTCATCGAGAAACATTCGCTGTTTTTTGAATAGCCTCCGGTTAGCTTTTGAGGGGTCCATGCAAAAATTCAGTTAGAAGAGTCATGATAAAACAAAACGATTGATCAGAAAATGAAAGCACCTGATGGCTGACTTTTGAATAAAAAAGGTCAGATCTTGCTGAAGTGCCTAGCACCAGGTTGAGGACCGCTCCTGGAAGAGCTGGGGTGGAAGTAATGGGACATTAAGTTCACATCGCAAAATTTATTTCGTGGGGCGAAGTTTTTATCCCAGGGCACTCAACCCGGGAGGGGGCATGGGGAGGAAAGTTCATGCATGACAATTGATTTTATTTTACACAACCCTAATGTCAAATCAGAAATTGTTATCATAATTTTTTTCAGTGAACAAAATTTTGAATATAGATAGCTGATTGAAATGATTCGCTTTCAAACTAATATGCATCATGCACAGTGCATATCCATAGTTGCCAAGGATTTCACAGTTGAATGTAAAGTAATAGTGAACTGGCATATTTCTGAAAAATCTCGTTGATAAGTTAATAGTATCTCCTACGATAATCGAAAATATATCATAACTATCAATTTTTGTGACTTCTACGTTTACTCGTATGATTAGATGATTCCCAACTTTCAAATTATTGCTGCAAATTTTGTATCATTAAGTAAATTTCAATTTGACGAATAATGTTCAAAATTTCTACTTGTTTGATATCGTATTTTATCATATTTGCATTTTGCTATAACCAATGATTTTTTCTTCAAGTGAACTCCATATTCATTCGTCAACGCATCTGAATTGTGGAATATTTCGATGTGACTGATTAAATAAATATAATGAATTGATCTGTATTGAACGTAGCGTACACACCTGCCAACAACTTTGAAAATTTTCATTTTTTACATCTCTGAAACATTATATACTCCATTACCTTCGACCAAGGACGCAGCAAAATAACACTACAAGGGTGCACTTGATTTTCTTCATCTGAAGTGAATCTATACACAATTTTCTGCACTCTGATTGCAATATAACTACGTTGTGAAAGATTCAGTCTTTCCCCTCGAACTATTCTGAATAACACTGATGTGATAGAAAATGCTGACTGTTTCTATTTTGACATAACAAACATAACAATTATTTATGCACACACAGTCAGAAATGTCAAAATCTCAACTGTCTTTGACAGCACCATGACAACTATCAGAAACTAACAACTCGAACGTCATCAATTCATACAATCCTGAGTTTTTTGTCTCAATTTTTGAAATGTTTCGGGAGAAGAGTAATTCAATAAATTTAAAATCGTGGAATTCGATATATTCGCAATTGAGTGTGATCGACACGATTTTTGTAACTCTGTTTTATATTTCAGATTTCTCTCAGACTATGAAAAAAATTCCCCATTTTCGAAGAATCCATCATATTCAGATCAAGATTTTTTAGGCACCTAAGGAATCAGGCCAAAAATGTTACCGCTTTTAAGTTTATTGTGTGAAAAAACAGGGTAACAGGATCAATTTCTTCTGGGAAGAAAAACAATTGTTTTCTTGCCGACGTTTCAAATTTAATTGAATTTTTCCTCAGGGCTCGAAAATTAGTTTTTCCGTGTTGATATTACTATTATTAAAACCATCAGACATATTTGTACCTGTCAGTCGACGGGGGTTATAATTTAAATTTGAAGTGTTTCATTTTTATTTTCGAAATATGTACAGTAACCGAAATAATGAATTTATTTTATTTGGCTTTCACACACTGTAAAACACTGAACAATACATGAAACAGTTTACAACTTTCAATTTGAAGCGAATGAATGTTATTACGTGATGTTATCGATGACATGAGTAGATTGAACTCATTCCGTAACATGAAGTCGTCATTTTATGAATGAATTGAGTGTTTTATCTCATAATGTCATTCAGATTTGGTACTGAAAAGCTGATAAGGCGAGGGTCTCATGGCAAAACATCGAATATCCACCAAAGAGAATGATAGTATTCTATGTATATATTGTGTAGCAATACTGTGAATGATATCTAATTCAATACCACAACGAATGTTTAAAATACAAACTGAGTAGAAGAGAGTGTTTTCTGTCCTAAAAATTATTCTCTTCTTGAAATATATCCCTTTCAATTCAAAAAAGTATCTTTTCTATAATTCATTTTATGGATTTTATATCATCCATGTAAGAATTCATCAAAATCCATCTACCTTCATTTGACTGATTGATAACCATACATACAAACTTTATCATTATCAAATGGAACTCACCGACACTTGATAAAAATCCATATCAAACATGACTTATACATTTCACTGTAACTATGAAAGGACCTTAGATAGAACTGATGAGGAAGCTATCGTATAGCAAAACACTTGCTGGGGTTATGTGAGAATATGGAAATCTCACATCGAACGGTAATAGTAGAATTAGTAAAATAAACCACAATATCGAATAACTCTAGATACGCAAAATGAATTAGATGAATATTTATTCGAGAGAAGATATTTTCTGGGCATGATGAAATTGAATTAAATTATATTTCTTACCTTTATCTAAGTTGACAGCATCCACCGCTAGAGGCAAAGCTCCTAAGACTACTTGAGCTTGTCTGTATGCTCCCAAGAATCCAATTGTAACAAATTCAGTGATATTATCAACTTCAGTTCCAGTCAAATGGTTATACAAAATAGAGTGGTTTAATGAGGGTACGTTTTCTTCTTTTTCGTAATTTTTCTGTCGGTCGCACGATATCTCCGATTCGGTGTTCGGAATTGGATCGGACGCGGTAGATAAATGTATTAAAATAATAATCATTACTGCTGATAGTTTCGTCAGTGTATTCAAAAATCTGTCTGTTATTTCAGCCATATTTAAGTGCATCAATGATGATGGAACTATTCACAAAAATCACAGTAAGAATGCAGGTCTTCAGAGGAAAATAGAGTTTTCAATTTCTATAATATATATGATGAAGCTTACTTTCATGACTTTGAAAAATAGAATACGGTGTACCGCAAAGCACTATTTTGGGACCAATATTATCCAATATATATCTGAATGATTTGTTCCTAATACCAACCACGTAAAAATTTCACGAATGCCGATGACACTGCCATCTTCTATGATCACACATTATAAGCCGACTTGAAAGCAAAAGTGGAACAAGATCTTTCGAGTGTTAAAGAATGGTTCGCACATGAACTCCTAATCATCAATTTCGAAAAAACTCATTGCTAACCAATTTACACAAATAACAGAAACTCCTCTCCATCGAAAAATTTGAATGTTACAAATTTTTCCGAAATAAAAGCTGCCCCTCATATAAAGTACATAGGAAAATACATAGTCTCCAATTCAAAATTGAATTCATATATCAACTACGTAGTCAAAAAACTCTAATACCTGATGTATAGATGTTTGACACTGAGAACTGTACTCGACGAAAATATCTTGAGAACACCATATTTTGTTTTATTCAGTCACATATATCTTATGGAATCCTAGCATGGGGTCAACAGGTAAAACAATCATGAACAAAATACTAATAACTCAAAATCGATATTTAAAAATAGTATAAAACAAAAATAGCACACATCCGTCAGATGAGCTTTACCAACAAACAGAAATCTTAGATCTAATACAACTGTTCTTCCACTATAGCAATATAAGGCCATCTGCCTGTCGGTGTACTAAGCAACTGCATATCCACATGGCCCAAGATCTCATATAAGGACAAAAAACTTCCATTCTTATAGTAAGTGGGCAAGACTGGCCTTAAATCAAATTATCTAAATGAACAGCCCGAAACCGGTCTCCAGATGGAGCGACAAGAAGTAGAGAACATAAATTCAAAACACCATTTATGAATGAAAGTATTTGCAAAAAAGTTACAGATATCAGAGCTTGAAACTGTATGATAATGTACCGAATATCAATAAAAATATAAAAACATAAATGTATTGAAAAAACAACTGAAAAGATATATTACCTGTATACCCCATGCTGAGATACATACTCGTTTTTATACCTAAGTGCACTTACACTCCTCTCGTTTTATAAAAATACTTGAAAAATAGAATGTACATCTACCGAACATGCATGTTATATATGCATATATATATAT
>WOGR01010615.1:0-10853 GCA_015342045.1 Leptinotarsa lineolata
TGATATAAGTTATTCGTCCGTTTGCAGAATTCTTCACAAATATAATTATCGATCATTCAAGTACCAACTACACCAACATCTTCACGATAAAGATCACAACCAAAGATTGACTTATTGCAATTTGTTTTTTTGACTAAATACAGAGAAGATGTACGTTTTTCGTTAAAAATTATATATTCAGGTCAAACCCTACTCACCAACTTGGGTATGTTCAATAGGAATAATAAAAGTTACTGGTCTCAAACAAATTCACATCTGAAGCAAGAAGGAAATTTCCAAGAGCGATTTGGTTTCAATTGCTGGATGGGTATTATCGGAGAAAAACTTTTGGGGCCAATAATTTTCGACGGACAACTGACAAAATCAAGTTAACTGGAGAAATTCATATTTGTGACTGTTAAATAATTCCTAAAACGACTGTGAAGTCATAAGCCTCACAGTCGTAGTTTTCCCATGTTATTTGATAAAGAATGAAGCAATTTACACGATCCATGGCATTCTAGATCAAAAAATAAAAATTTGAATAAAAATGATTTCATTTGTCAAACACCAACAAGTGAAGTATTGTTGGATTCAGAATGTCATTCTCGATGGAAATAAGTAAAAATATATAGGACGTCCTATTTGAAAATTGAAAGTTGGGGTTATTTCCGTTCAAATCGAAAGTACGACAAAGCAAGTAAATATGTCAAAAAAATGTTAATTGAACTATAATGTAGAACCCTCAAGTTTCGTTTTTCTATCTTCAATAAAAAAAAAGTTATGGAGGTGAGCCACCTTAGAGAATCACCCGGTATACTGATCGATAGAGAATTTTGTACTCTATACATTGATGCTGTTAATTTTTTGCAAATTTCATTCTTCCGCTTCTTTTCAGATCATCACTATTTTAGTCTCGAAGATGAGCCCCTAAGTGATCGAATTACAGTAATCCAGGACGCGGATTTTAGGATACTGCTGGATACTGACCCATGACAAGCGATCAACAACACAAACCAGAGAACAACAATATATAGCCCTCATACAGAATTGAAAGAAATACTTCAAGAACATACTGTTTAGCGAGTGGAATATTGAATTGCAGAGTACTTACTACATCCAAACTGAGTTAATGGAAACCCAAAGTCATACCATGGAACTATGCACTGAAAAGAAGAGAATGAGTTATTGTCACTCGATTTTGATTAAAACACACCAAACTCACCCACGAATACTTAATATCTTTATCTGATCAACCACAGTGCCACATTTGTGAAGTTGCACTGACAGTACAATATATCTCATAGTGAAGTGTCCAGTGTTTCAATTAGAAAGAGAAACATGCAAAATATCGAAGGAAACGCAGGAAAACTTGAGCTATTTTAGTGCTAGCAAAATTATGAATTACTCAAGTGCTCTGAAGTTAATGTTATTTGCAAATAAAAGAAACGCATTAAAATGCTCAGGAAGCTCTATGAGTTGATGCTCCACGATTTGAACGATCGACAGAAAATGACACGTTCCGGACCATTTCGAGCATCTTCTGAAGTGACCTCAAGTTTATTACATCATATTATTTAGTTGAATATCAATTTATTTAGACAATAGTTAAAAGTTCCGCCATTTTGTAGTAGTTGTTGTAGTCGGGTTATGAAGCATTTGTCAGGGCTTCGAACAGATGTATCAAAAGACCCCCCTTTCCATTGATTTTTTTCCCATATGGCGCCCAGTCGCCATTTTGAAAGTTTCATCTCTCAATTTCACTTCAAAATGAAGTATTCATGCATGAATTTCATTATCCCAAGTTTCAAATTTTTGAGTTCAAAAAATAAAAGAGGGGGACATTAAAGAAGAGATAGATTAGCTCTAGTTGTTCTGTTATTAACGTGAAAGAACATACTGAAAAAAAATTGCGTCGTTTCAAATTTTGTTGAAAAATTAAAACAGAGCAAATTTCAACCTATCCACATGAGTGTGAAGGTTGTAAGTTGTATGCCTAGCTCGTGAATCAATCAAATAGAAAGATAATTTCATTTTCCTTATAATGAATTCAGTAAAGCGTCTTGCACTTTCGATTTTTTTCAACCCGTGTTATACTATTATGTTACGTTACACTATGATAACGATCTCACTATTGTACCATAATTCAATTTTATTTTAGATGGAGTAGTTTCTCATTTTCTCAGTACTGTCATTATTTACTTCACGTTGAGATTAAATGACGATTCTCTCATAACATAATCGAATGACATGAAGTTAAATACGTTTGCACAAGATTATAACCCCAGGAGAAAATTTCATTCACCCAATTGATGACTACCGCATTCGATCCATTGATAAGAGTGTTATATCCCTCACTTTTCCATTGTCCCCAGACAATATCTGATCTCTACTCGACATACCGCTGAAATCAAACTACACCTCACACCGTCCCGGCCTCTTCAAGATCAATTTTCCGCATTTCCTCTTGAATTTTTTCGTTAAGAGCTCTCCTGGTATAATCCTTTATTTGCATTAGATACTCTTCTGAACTTCTCCAGCCCTTGGCCATTGTCTTTGCATAATACTTGACTAGGCGTCTACACCACAGAGATATTTCCACTCATGCCACCCCAGTGAACAGATTAGTGCCACTAACACATAATTTAAATGCCTTAATAGCTCTGAGGAGGGAATATAGTTTCAGCTACAGTGCCGTTTTGATTTATTGAAGAGAAAACTTCGGATATCACGGAGTATAGACAGTCATCTTGGGAATTCGAAGAGATTTGCAATGATTTCAGAGCATTCGACGATATTGTTTAAATTTTGATACTGATTATTACTGATTTTCAGTAGCGGTATGTATACAGTATTTTCTGATTTGTGAACTTATATGATAGAATTGATCGATATTTGATGGAAATCCATTATGTATTCAAGTGACACTTTATTATCAGATTTTTTACTGAATATTCCACAAAACCCCAAAACGTGTTTCACTAGATAATAATTTTTTCAAGCGCATTTGTACTGTTACGTTTTCTCCATAAGGTTGCCAATAATTGACTACTCTGCACAATTGAACTGACAATACAACCAAACACTCCAACTGAAACTTCCAACTAATGTTCAAATTACATCATTACATCACTTCATACCGTACTGTCAACTAGACTTCCCCGATATGCGTGTAGGTAGTGTTTATATATAGTAATCTAATCGAAGTCGCTAGAATTCTATCGAAGAATCGCGGCATCTAGTACAATCGCGAAGCTCAAGTCGAGTTGAGCGCGACGACCAGCGGCTACCCCGTTCCCTGCAGTTGTTCGCTTCGAAAATTTCAAGAGGGAACATCACGACCTATGTAAGGACTCAGTCTCTCTATGTGAACAACTTCAGACTTGCTTCTGGGTGACAATTGGATTATGTACACCAGATCAATAATTTTTTTTTGGTTACCAAGTAATGCCCTTGCCGTAGTCTGTGCAATTTGAGACACAAACATTTCCGACGTTGGTTTTGGTGAAGCCACACTGCGTCCCCCTCCTAAAAGCTCACCGGCGTCGGTGCCACACATTGAGTCTATTGAAAGCTTCAGTTCTCGGTCAGTTAACAACATCGATGGTGTGTAATCTGTCGCGTCTTTTGGAAGGATTATCTGGAATTTGTGGATTTTCCAGCTGGGCTTTGGATGGAAGAACCTTTCTCTTGCCATTCCGGCCTCCCTCCTTTATCAATCCATTCTCGTACATTTTTTGAGCCCGTATCCTCCTTCTGCGCTATGAAGATATCTTGCTTCGACATGAAGGCTGTTAACGGTCGTACCACACCGTGGACATCTCCCACAATAAAAAGTTTTTGGCATAAACCTCCAGTGAACTCACATACTCGTGATCTCTCCGACACTGTTTTGTTCTCATGGTTTTCAATAAATTCGCTCAACTTATTATTTGTTCTATAAGCAACGTCCAAGTTGTTTTTTTACGAGCGATATAATTGGAGAGTTCACCAAAATATACCAATGTCCTATGTTCGAAGAGAAAATTTTGAAACTCAATCTTCTGAATGCTTAAGACTTGATAGATTGAAGGATTAGAAACATTTATTGTCTGTTCAAATAGAATTGGATGGATTCCTTTCATCAAATTATATTATATGGTTTTGAAATTGTTAATTGGTTGATACATAGAGTCATGTGAATTTTTATGATATGTTAATGATATTTTTATGACGAGTTTGTTCATGAAATGTATTACTTATGTTGAAATTTGTAATCAGGTCAAATCTGAACTAAGGTAAAATGATATGGGTAACAAGTCATGTTATTCAAAATGTTAACTTATGTTACGGTGGCAAAAGTGCAATGATTCAAATGGTGATTGATCTGATTGAATCAAAAAAGTATTCACTGAGATATTACAATCGAAAGTAGACTCATAAAAAAAACCAAACTTCTGAAACAACCTAATAGATGCAAGAACAATAGTTAATGCAAGGTGTTAGGTTAGGTTAGATCAAAAGTTAGTGAGTCTATTTGACCCTACATCGCAACCCGCAAGGGTTTATTGTAGCTCACACCTATTCAAACTCGACCAAATAAATTCAGTTTCTTGACGAAGACGATTAGTTTGTATGATGAGTGATCTTTCAGGTCAGATGGTAAGAGTGTGGTTCTACCCAACTCTGAAAACCTAATTCAGTCCGCAGCGGGGCAGGCACAGAGTACATGCTCTGCTGTTGTATCATATTCCAAACAGAGGCGACACACACTGTCTTTCCACAGTCCAAGTCTCTGCATATGATGATTCAGACAACAGTGACCTATAAGGAGTCTTGTTAGACATCGTACTTCATCCCTACTATAATTCGACAAATGTTTCGGTTCAAGCTTCGAAGAATGAATGAACGCCTTGGAGTGAGCCAATCCTGAAATTTTTCACCAGAAGTCTTTAAGTCTTCTCAACACCCAGGTGTTCAATGTTTGTTTGGCAAAACCTAAAGTAATGCCATTTAAAGGTTCTAGTCCGATAAAACTACTTGCAGCACCCTTCTTTGCAAATGAGTCAGCAGCCGCATTGCCTTCCAGGCCAGTGTAGCCAGGAATTCAGACCAGAGACAATTTGTTAAGTCTTCCTATTGAGGAGAGTCGTTTTTGGCAATTTGCTACCAATGTAGACGTTGCTCGGCAGGAGCCAAAAGCTTCCAACGCCGCTTGAATGTTTGAGAAAATTTTGATTGACTTGTGTATGAGGTTGGATTCTACCAATTTCCCCGCACACAATTCAATAGCATAGATTTCCGCTTGAAATACAGTCGCATAGGTCCCTAATCAGGTTGATATCTCTGTCTTGGGTTTGCAACTGAAAACACTTGCACCATAGCCTCAAGTTGTTTTTGATTCATCTGTAAACCAACAACTATTTGCTCCTAATATTTTCTCATCCCGGAGGATACAGTCTTCTCTACTCAAGAAAAGTACTATATGAAGCAGTTCGTAGTTGTCAGTTGGAGGCATAAAGTCAGAGGTCATTCCCAGAATTTTGTGACTTCCAGTGTCAGCCAACAGTCTAGTGTACTCTGCACTAGATTGCTTTAGACAATTGGCGATGTGCACAAGTCCATGTGCAGTCCATTAAGCCTCTTTTTCTCTAGAAAAATATTGAGCCGAGGTAGTTCTAGAAGGATCTCCATGGCCGCTGACGGTGTGGAACTGATGGCACCACAGATATCCAGACAATCCTGTCTCTATAAGCTAGAAAGCTTCGCCTGACCCGTTTTCTGTAAAGCCTTCGGCCACCAGACAATTGCTCTATAAGATCATTGGTCTGACAATCATCGCATATATCCAATGGATTTGTTCGAGACCTAAACTCCAAGTTTTTCCACAAATCTTTCGACATATCCATAGAGAAAGTCTGGATTTGTATAAAACTTAGTTACCGTACTAAGTGACCGTTCCAGGTGTTTTTTTATCAAGGACAATGCCAAGATATTTCACCCCCGTTACAAATGGAATGACCTCACCATTGAGAAAACGTGGAGTCAAATTCCAATTTTCTCCTTTAGATGAAGGGGATTATCATAGTTTTGTTGGGGTTGACAGACATCTGCTCCGGCTGACATCATATTGCAAGAGAAATCCCTTTTATTATAACCTCAACTCTCATACCTGTTTCCCCTTCCCATGGTAACCATACCTCAGAATTTGAATGGGGAAAGTATTGCGTGTGAATTCATTCTTGTGACTATTGAGTATTTTGAATTATCGGTGACTATTGAGTATTTTGATTTATCGTATTTTATCATTTGAAAGATACTGTGAACCAATCGTAACAAAAATAGAAAAAAGTTTACATTGTTTGTACCCAAAAAAACGTGCATAATTTCAATGATTTCATTCTACGAGAATTCACAGTAGATGTCACAGATGTCTAAGCTAATATTATGAATTGTGACTTCGTATGCGTGAACCACATACTATAAGTGATTCACCTGCGTGAATCCCGATCCCGTGGCTATATCTGGATAGAAAACAGCCTATGTTTCCTCCTTGATAATGTAGCTTCCTGATAGTGGAAAAATTTCCAAAATCTCCTCAGAATATCGAATATAGCTGACCTGTCACGGCTTCATAGACTTAGATAGGGAAGTAAGTTGAAAGCGATTTCTGCACTTTATCTTCTTCAGTTACCATCCTCACTAATTCATGGAAACATATTGTCACTGAAGCTAAGTGGCCTAAAGCTTCTATGTAAACAAATTTCGTAACTGCCAAAAATCAATTCATTTCACTACCATGAAATGAAATGACATCAAATATTGTTTACAGGATAATTCTAAGCCATCAGCTTATGTTTCTATAAATAAAACGTTTTCTAGTCAAATCTTACCTGGACGATCCTAATCATTAAACCTTATAATGACTCGTATCAAAACTCAATATTATTTCAATATTACCATCAAAACTGAAACCATTAAAAATATTCCTAGTCGCCTAGTCACCCTATTTTCCATGATTATATCGGATGATAACGATCAAACAACTATTTTTTGTGTTTGTTGGCCATGGTGTGCCAGATTTCAGGTATGACATTTCGTTCTAGGTCCGTGGTAGACATTATCGAAGGCAATGTGACAAAGAATGAAGTGATCTAGTTGTCCTCACAGCAAATACTACATTGTTGCTATGGGTGACCGGTATAATGTCATTGTTGATGGACATGGCTTCATTGCTATTGATTGAATCAGATCACTGATACGTTAGAAATTGAGTGCCGGTAGCTAGAATTCATTAATGTTACTTTCCTCTTTCTTCTGTTAAAATAGTTTCTGAATTTTTATCGCCCCCTTTACATTCTTGGATAGCACATGAGAGTAATTTAAACTTTATTCCAAGGGCTCTACGCAGATGAGAACCTAAGTCTGAAGAACTCTGTCGAAGAAATTGAGTCTAGTGAGAACGAATTTAAGATGGCAATACGACACAGGAAAAAGAATGGCAATGTAAATAATGTTATGGACAGGATTGGGAGAATTTTGGAGAAATACAACGTAGAATTGACATTCAAGTAACCAAAACCATCAGAGAGAGACTAAGGTTCGGTAAGGATCCCCAGTTTTCAATAACATCGGTAGTAGTATACATTGAAACCATGGAGAGAAGTTCAAGTTTCCGGCTTCCTGAATACAAAAAAATTTTTGCCTGGGGTATACCGCCAAATCAGCAGTAGCGGAACATTCACTCAGAAAATGCATCGTTTTGATTACGTTTGACGTGACCCAAGTACTTGAAAGTACTCGGTAGTACTCAAAGCTGCTATCCAAGTATAAAGAGAGGCAATAAAATTTCAGAAACACAGCAACAATTCCAACTGAAACAAAGAGAGAATTAGCATAAACGATAGTGTTTTATAACAATCATGATTCATATAGTTTCACAAAACTTCCATGATAATTCAAAATGTTTCCACGAGAAGTGCTGTTTTCAAGGATCAGCTTCTTGTTTCAAACACAGGATTTATAACTCTGAGGATTTAACCTCCCGCATTTTGGAATGAGGAAAGTGAGGCTATAACCTAGTTTCGAATGTAATTCGCGATAAATCTTTCCGGAACCAACGTTACCGCACAATACGAAGTTTAGGATTCAATTAACTCCGAATCTGAATAACATTTGGTAAAGAAATAATCGGAATTCTGGAAGCATGAAATTTCACGTGAACGATAACAATTTCATTTCTTATAGATCGACTACTTCTCTATCATTTTATGGAATAATTCCATTCGAAACGAGTGAATATAATGAGAATAATGATTAAAAAAACTGAGATGTATATATTCACTGCTGTATATTAATTATGTTCATGACACAATGTGTATTAGGAACTGAACATTTGTTAAAAAACTACAAAGTTTTAGGAAACAGTATGGCATTTACGTAACTCTCTGTCTATATTAACTATGTTGTGGAGCTAAGAAGTGATACACTCACGGAACGAACTGTAACCTCCGTATCAAAAACAAGTAAGTTGATATTGTTGATCATTTACAGTCAAGTAATGGAAAAAAAAAGTGTATTTTCCCAACTGAATAACACATATGGTTGCCTCTGAAATAATATTCACGTTTTGTGGTTGCCATTATTCAAAATGATTTCATTTGCCGTACTATCATCGACCTATGGTATTAATTGTCTGTCGTTAAGACACAAAAAAAGGAAAATTAAAAAGTACCTACTATTCATTCTTTAAAACATTGTTCTAACGATATAGCTTCGCCTTGTTGAAGTTAGACGGTTTCAAAATAGAAAGTGCATTTTATAATTCCGAAAACAGCCTTTTTAGTTCGCTTCAAATGTTCTCAGCATGTTTGGAAGATACACTCGTTCAGCGCTTGAATCGTATTGGCCAACTGGTTCACCGGAAAGGTTAAGGAAAAAAAAGGACTACATGATAAACTTTAAGATGCTCTAAGAGCGGTACCTGTGTGAAAGTAGTGATTCACATTGGATTTGAATCGCTGGAGAATGAATCCATTTAGAAAAATGTTCTCCGGCAGTATATTCCACATAACCGCAGTTCTCCAGATGGGAGAGTTTTTGAAAAGTGTAGTTCGAGGTGTACTGAGTTGAATCTCAAAACGATGAGCAGCCACAGTTCGTCGCATATTTCTGATATGTACCGCTCTTGGTGGAATCAGATGTGTGTATCTATAGAAGAGAGACAAATCTCCAACTTTTCTTCAATGTTCCAGACTATTATAGTTACTAGTGATGTTTTCATCTCCAACCAGGCGGATGGCTCTTTTTTCAATGAAATCCAGCAGCTTCAGGGTATGCTTAGGAGCGGAGTTTCATACATGAGTACTTTAAAGAAGGTCTTATCTGATGCTGATGTGTACAGTTTTCTGTTTCGGAATAGTATTCCAAGCTTTTAAGAAACAGCCTTTGCAATTCCAGCTACATGATTGTGCTAAGAAATCACCTCTAGATCGTATTGAGATATGCAACCTTCTGCTGCCGGTGAAGATGTGAATCCGCAGCCGATGTCCTGGTATCCAAATGGAATGACGAGACGAGTATGCTGTCGTCAGAAAAGCAATATATTGAATTCTTGGTTCTTTCCTATAAGTCGTTGATATACAATAAGAAGAGGGTTGAAGACAATATGGAGACAAGTATTCGAGAGATATCCATCGACGGCCACTTGCAGGAAACATTCTTTCAGGAAGCTGGAGAGCCATACACATAAATGATCCGACAAGACATAGCATCAAAGTTTGGCCAGCAGACCCCCATGTCACACACGTTTAAAGGCAATAGAGATATCCAGCGCAACAGCTTTTGACTCTCTATGTTTTTCGATTGCATTATTCCAAATATGGGTGACATACGATAGAAGGTCGCTTGTTTATCTTTGTTTCCGAAAGCTATATTGATAGTCGCTCAAGATGTTAGAGCCTTCCAAATATTCAAGGGTATGGTGGTTTACGGCTTTCTCCATGAATTTTGATATCACTGATAGCAAAGCGACTGGTCTATAGTAATTTGAAATATTTTTCTTGCCTTCTGTAGGAATAAGTTGAACGCGAGTACATTTACAGTAATTAATCGGCGCCAAAACTCGAATTTATTGCGCCCATACTACGCTAACAGAGTGTTGTGAATGTTCATTCGAAGACGTTTTCGGTTGAAGGTGAGCAAACGCGCGGACGACTTTGTCATGCCTAAATGTTGATTCAATATATGACCAAACCTATGCAATCTCTCTCACTTCCATTCGGCCTTCGTCCAGCACCATTTGGAGAACTTTGGCGATGTTTTCGTCGGTAGTTGCAGTTTTTGGACGTCCGGAATGTTCATCATCTCCTTAATTCTTACGGCCACTTTTAAATGGTAAATGGTAATGGTATGTGGTAAATGGTGGTGCAGAGTAGGCGTATTGCCATTTAAAAACAAATTATTCAATGACAGCTCGTTACTCGATTTCGCCTATTTTCATAAAAACACTCGTATACGGGGGTTGCCTTTTATATTTCGGGATCAGAGAACAAAAACAAATATTAATCATCGAAAATCACTTCATTGTTTTCCCAAATATTTTCCATGAATATCTATACACTTTTGCATGCGTTTGAACCAATTGTTTTGCCACTCTGATTAAGGTGTCTCCAAAACATGCATTCTGAATGCAGCAACTGCTTCTTCAGGTGTCGAAAAACGTTGACCTCTCAGTTTGTTTTTTACGTACGGGAAAAAAAAGAAGTCATTCGCTGCCAAGTCAGGACTGTACGGCGGATGACTCATAAAATCGATATTTTGGGTGCTCAAAAATGCAGTTGTTTGAGTCGATGTGTGAGAGCTCGCATTGTCGTGGTGAAGAGTGATCCGTCTTC
>WOGR01010616.1:0-10853 GCA_015342045.1 Leptinotarsa lineolata
CAACATTTGGAGAACCTCTACAGTGATTTCACAGAACGATTCCAGGACATTTTGAAATTGGAAATACCGGACTGGGTGTTGGATCCTTTTTCAAATGTCAACACAGAAGGATCACCCCAATTGGAAGAAGAAGTGATAACGAACGAGAGAATAAAGGTAAAATTCAAAAATGGATACTAAGAATTTTGGCTACAAAAGCCACTCCCGCAATTGTACCTTGGATTGTGGTCCATCGGTCAACGATTTTTGATAACATTTCCATCATCGTATTCATGTGAACGTGGATTCAGTGCTGTGGCAACGTTGCTAACTGAAAAGAGAAATCGGCTGCAGATTACCGAACGCGGTGATTTACGGCTGTTTTTGAGTAAATTCGAGCCTGATATTAACAAACTTGTCAAAATTCATCAAATTCATTCTTCATATTAGATTCAAATTAAAATATTCGTTTTAATAACATAAATAAAAGTTTTCCTAATATCACAAGACAAAGTGGAAATCGTTCTTTCATGTGATGAGAATGTACCATATCGAGAAGTTACTTATATTTTTAATCACCGGCATCCAGGATAAAATATTCACTTCAGTACCGAGGGAAGGATATTGAAAAAATTCAAAGAAACTGGCACTGTGGACAATCGTTTCAAGAAACCACATAATCCAATGAAGTATACTGAAAAAAAACAATCAAATGTTTGTTTGACCGTTGTTGAAAACGGAAAAACTAATATCAGAAATATTAGTGAAGATACAGGGGTGCAGAGAAACTGTGAGAAGAATTTTGCACAATAATACATTCCATCCCTGTAAGCCAAAAGTTCGATATTTGAGTAGGATTTTCATTTTGGTTCCTATGTATTGAAATTTTCATCACTTTCATACTGTATTTCGTTTTTCTCTACTCATTTACTGTGAGATCTACTCATTGTACATTTTATTGATTTGCATACGATTACCCAACATATCAGTGATACGAATGCTCAGACATGGATGGAAAACAAGGGTCCATTGCGTTGGCCAGCCCGTTCTCCTAATGTAAGTCTGCTAAATTTTTTCTATGTTCAAAAGTATACCAAGTGATTTCAGTACATTAGGAGAATCTCATGAATTGAATCTGTCGCACATTCCATACCTACACGCCAGGTGTGATAACATTTGTCTGAACTAGAGACTGATGAGATGAAATGAAGTTGTCAGCTTCAAAAAAAAAACATTTTGTAGAGTTTGTAGGATTTTCTATACTTCATGTAAGTTAATGAAATTTTTGGGATATTTTGTTGAATTTAATTCATAAGAGAATTCCAATTATAAAAAATATTACCCCACTATATTTACAATGACAGAGGGACTCAGGTGAAAAATTAAAATTTTAGGGGTGGTACTTAAAAAAGTTGTTGGGGTAGTTTCTTAAAGACTGAAATTGTTATAACGAATAATGATGATATCACCAGTTCATCTTGGCGTCTTTCAGGATCGTTTCTGCTTCATCGCATCTAAGTTATAGTACAGTTAAATTGTTCTAGTTTTATTGCTGGAAATTTGAAAATTTATCTTTTGTGTAGTAGTCATTTGGACCTATTTCCTACTTACAAGGTTACCTACCTTCAGTTGGACATTTTTATCATTATTACCAGTTGCAAAAATTTTTTTATAATGTTTTATCATCAACATTATGATTGGTCGTTCGGAAATTGTTTCCAATCCCTCATGATCTTTTTATCAACAGTAAAATGCATGCACTTCTTTATTAATTGAAAGCTTCTATTCAACTTGACTTGTATGTATGTTAACAAACCTTGCAAGTTCAATTTGACCCACTTCCCGGTATCCGATTGGGCTGAAATTTTGCATGCTGGTCCAGAACCGATGACAATGCATGATAACCATGGACGTGACCTGATGGTGCTGTCAGGATCGGCTCCGTACTAGAGATCTTCTCAGCACTAATGTATGACACGGACATTCCATCAGTCCTTATCGACTTCAGCAAAGATGGGATCCACGTTATTCAACCGAAATCTGTGCAATTTCCAGCTAAATTCAGCCATGGTACAGCTGAACGTAGAATGTTGCCAATTGTTTAATGCTGAACTTGTTCAGTTCACAAAATGCAGGGTAGTACGGTTGACCACGCTGTTGATCGCTGCCGGCCAAGCGTACGTGGCTTTAAGTAGGGTCACATCAATGGAAGGCCTCCTGATAGAAGAATTAGACTGTTCGAAATCAACTGGGACTCTGCCATTTAATAATGACGCCATCAATGAAATGAATAGACTAAGAAATATGACAAGCTAATTCTTCTATAAGGTATGCCGGAGGAGTAGGTACCTACTCACTTCTATAGAATGTATCCTGATAATAGTTTTTCACGTTCCTCAAGTTTTTCTGTTGAAGGACTTTTCGTTTTATAGATAGACTTTCGTACATAAAATAAAATAATGATAAAAAACTTTCAAAACAAGCTTTTATTTAGGTGCCCTAAAAAGATCAAAATAAAATTTCAAATCACATCAACCACATTCATTCATGACTTTGCAGAATTGATATAATGATATAATGGCGCGATGCCTAAAAGAAATCTATACATATTCAGTCAGATGAAATTTAAATTGAGAAACATTCTGACAGATCAACTAGGTACTGCAATAAATTTCAAATTCGATGAATCCTATGTGTGCAAAAAAGTTATACAAGGTTAAAGTTTCACATTTTAAGCATTCACGGCACTTTTATTCAATTACAAACATTATGAATTGCTTACAAGTTTAGAAGGTGCCTGCCTAATTACAAAATTTCAATTACAAATTGAAATTATCGCGACAATCTTTCATTTTAATTTAAATTCTGTAAAGTCATAAATGAATGTGGTTATTGTGATTCAAAATTTTATTTTGGTCTTTTTAGGGCACTTAAACAAAAGCTTGTTTTAAAAGTTTTTATTTTATTTAGCGAATATATTGTTCTCTGTAACGCAACCTTTCCTATTTATTTTAAGTAATCTTTATGAAACAGAAGATATATTTCCTGAAGAGTTTATACTTTTTTTTTAATAATATCTCGATTGAAATTTGAAAAGATTACATTTAGTGATTGTGAGTTTATGAACGTTTCAATTTCATTATCAAACATTTACAAACATAAGAGATTTTTGATTCTATTATTTGTATTGATATACTGGGTTATTTTTAGTTGTATCGACATCTTCATCATAAGTCAACACAACACAGAATAAATTTGAAGAATGAAGGAGAGCTGTGATATTTGTATTAAATATTACCAATCTTCAACTGGACCAGTGTGAACTTCATCTGGACAGTTCTGTTAAACGTTTTCAGTTTTCACTACAGTAATTTTGTGCTTTTTACGGTAGAAGCGACGAGTAGATATTCTCAATGTCATGTCACAGACGATAATAAAATCAAAAACCTCTATCATAGCCGGTAGAGACGGTAACCGGTTAGGTTAGAGTTGGTAAATTGCTTTAACCACTCCACTCGTGCTAGGAATCGCACATAAAAAGTTGAGACCTCGTCAATCCTCAGATTTTTGAGTGTTGTCGTAGTGGGCGACAACTGTTCAACGAGAAAAAATATTTTGACAGATTTTTCAAGATATGTTTTTTTTATAATTTGACAGTTGAAAGAGTTTGTTTTTCTGACTGAGTTTGAATGTAGGAAGTTACTCAGAACATATGTCGTTCATTTCTGTAACCCGAAACGTATTCTTATCGTTTACATTAAATTTCCACTTTTTATAATTGGAATAAAATTTCACTTGCCTCCAGTATGGAACTTTTTCAGTGGGTCCACGATGGCAAAAAATCGATCAGCAGAAAGAGCGGTGAGGGTGAAAACTGATACTCCTGTGGATATGTCTTTTGCAGTCTCAGATATCTTGCAGATCAGTCCGCCCCATGGCCAGGATTCCATGGTGTACACGATAGAGGTGAATGGAACACTGGTGAGGAGTACTAAGAGGTCAGCCAGTGCCAGTGAAAAAATGTAACTGAAAAGAATCAGCAGTTATTTCATTTGAATGTGGGGAAGTTTAATTTAAAAAAATTTCTAATAGCTTCTTCAGGAATTTGTTCCATCATGACCAGCAATTTTATGACAGTTCTAAAAAAGAACTACCTTTTATACAAAATTTGAAGAGGATATCTTCAGAATGTCGATGAAATTTCTACTCGTATACAAAATTTTGGAAAAAATAATCTACAAAAATTTCGACAATACAAGGCAGGCCGTTTCTTTTGTTATGTGGTAACATTGCTATATTCTAAACCGTAACAGATTGGAAGACGATTGAATGGAAAAAAAGGTAACTGTCATCGGGGACAATACAATGGTCAAAGAAAATCCACGAGGACTTCCGCCCTTATATGTTATATGGGGAAAACAAAAAATGCTGTTTTTCGTTTTCTCCGAATGGAATTGATATTTCGGAGAATATCGAAATATAGAAAGAGAAAATGTTGTTGTATTCGAAGTGTTATATGACGAAGTAATAATAAATTATCGATAAAACGTTTTGTGTCAACGTAGCCACCATCAACTTTCATGCGGACTCGTCATTTTCATTGAATATATTGATAGAGCGGTGAGTTCACAATTCAAGAGTATATCACATTTGATATTTCTAGAGCGTTTCGTTCAAAACAACTACCATCATCAGTGACAACAACTTTAAATTACGGTTCTGTACCGCTCCTTCTTTCGTAAATTGTTTCGATTTCTTCGAAATATAATTCAGACAACCCCATATATTCGACAGGTAGGTACTCTAACACAATAAAAATTTGTACTTTTTCGATTTGTAAATTTTTATATTGCCATAATCCTTCTTCCAAGGCTTATTTCTCTCTAATCGATTATAATTCGTAATATTTCTATAATTCTCAATCCTGGAAGTAACGAAAATATCAGTCTTTGGTCAAAATTTCATTGTGGTATAATTTGGTATGATCAAATAGCATCTCAATTTACCATTTTGAAGGCGTAGGCTTTGCTCGGTTTCTATGGCAAGAACTCTCAGACGTTTATGAATATATCAAAGATGTATTCAAATGATGATATGCCATTCAGTTATGCAAAATCGAAAAGAATTTCTCTTCTGGCAAGAAAAATGTATGATGAGCTTTACCCGAATCGTCGTATTCCGAACATCCAAATGTTCAGACAGACGATTAGAAAGAAATTTGAGGGACTATGCTGCATTTGATAGAAATGAAACGAAATAATGTGTGGTTACTGGACGTGTGAGGAATCAAATGAATATAACCACAAAAAAATGACACAGTCACAATAATTTTTTTTTAAATTTAGGATTGGCCAGTTACAAAAAAGTATGCTAATCGAGATTGTTCTTTACGAGAAATTGCCCACGAAATGGGGACTTCTGTAAAATCTACCACAACTATTTTGAAAAAGAACGAATATAAATGCTACAGGATATGCAAAGTTCATCAGCTCAATGAAAGGGATTACGGTAGGAAAGTACGATTTGCGAAGTGGTTAAGACGTAGAAATAGGAAAGTTGTAAAAATTTGTAAAAAAATGATATGGACGGAATCAAAATTACCAACAATGGTTGGTTCAACAAAAATATCCATTTCAGGTAGAATGGTACAAATGAACATTCACATGGGGAAACCAGTTTGCAAGAAAGGTTCGGAATAAATGTTTGGTTGGGAATTATTGTGGGAACAAACATCGTTGAACTTTTCTTTCACGGTGATCATTTGAATAGTGAAATGTATTTTCATTTTTTTTCACGAAAGCTACTTAGATGAATTGCCACTGAATATCCACCATGAAATTCAGTATTTTCAACAGGATTTCGCTCCTTCCTATGATGCAGCAATAGTAAGGGAATATTTTGATGCAATATTCCCAAGAAAATGGATTAGAAACAATGGACCAATTAACTGGTACAGATATGGACCATCTCAAACAGAAAATAAGAGATTCACGTTTCAGTATTATACATATAACGCTAGAAAATTGCCACGGAAATTGTCTGGACCGACAACTTATGTACATTAAACAAAGAGGTCGTCAATTCGAGCATCAAATACACATTGCCACGTAGCTTCGATTTTCTGTATTGGTTTAATTTTTCCCAAAAGTTCATAGAAAAATAAGTTGTTTTGCTGTTTGATTTTTGTCACTGGTGATGGTGGTTATTTCAAATGAAACGCTCTCAAAATATCAAATGTTATACACCCTTGGATTGTGAATTTATCGTTGATGGTGGTCATGTTGACGCGAAACGTTTTATCGAATATTCATTATTACATCGTTATAGTATACTTCGAATATGATAACATTTTTTTTTTGATCATTCGATATTCTTCGAAATAACAAATCCATTCGATAAAAACGAAAAACAGCATTTTCGGTTTTCCCCGTATAACTCAAAGAGAGCGAGAGTCTCCCTAAATTTTCTTCAACCATTGTATTGTTTCCGATGACAGTTACCTTTTTCCCATTCAATCGTTTTCGTATCTGTAACGGTTTAGAATATAGCAATATTACCACATGATAAAAGAAACGGCCTGTATCTCTACATGCAATAAAATATTTTTGGAATTGATTAATATTCAAAAATTACAATTTCATTTCATTTTTGAAGTCTTTTTCTCAAATTCCATACATATTTTGACTTCCAGCAGAAATTTTGAATATTTTTTGAAACATGATGTCAAAATGTCTGTCATAATGTTTTAGAAAATTATCGAATCACTTCAAACTTTGTTTAAGCTCCAGATTTCGTAAAAACTCCCTAGAAATTTTGTGATAGATTGATAGTAATTTATTCAGTTCAATTCCAAAGTTTGAGAAATACAGTTTGGTTTCTGAATTTTTTTGATGTGTTGATTTTTCTTCAATTTCTCTCAGTTTCAATAAACAGAGTTTCCACTGAATTTTGGTAAAAAATTCTCGAAACTGGTATATGCCAAAAAATCAATGGTTCATTGAAGTGTTGTTTTACTCAAAATTTTTCAACCAATTTCAATAAGGTTTCAATTATTTTCCAAAGAATGATTGAGAAATTTTTGAATTTTCTTCAAATTTCAGAAAGTTCAATGACACTAATTTCATTTCAGCCATCATCAGATCTTGAATTTTTGTCACAATGTAATAGTCCTATGAATTTTGATGAAAGTTCTGCCAAATTTCTGATGGATTTTAATAATGTTCAATGAAAATTCATCACCTAATAAAGTACCCTTTCATCAAGAGATTTTCACTTGAAAGTTTATAAAATGCACGTGATACACTATCGAACATAGTTCGATATGGTTGTCGTCTTTTGGGATACAAGTTTAAATACATTTCCGTTATCCTAACACTGTTTCTATAGTATTTGTAATAAATTTGTATAATATTTTTTTTCTTCATTCGTGAAAGCCATTTTCGCCAAAAATTCAAATATTCGTATAATAACAAAATATGATTGAGTGTAACTATTCGAAAGTCAAATTTAGAAACATCAAAGTCAAAGCCTATTATGATAAGAAATATTTTTTTTCAATATCTCCAATTTTCCGAAAAAAAATGATAACTTATCATACATCATTGAAAAGGTAAAATCTGGTTTTATTCAAAACAGAAAAAATCCAATGTAGCGCCCATAAGGAAAAATAAAGTTGGCCGAAAGACGAAACGTTGGATAGCAAATCTGAAAACACCGTTATGTAGCAAGGAAAAAGTGGCAATGTGGAAGTGCAATTTACTTTCGAATCTTTCGAAAAATAAACCCAGAAAAAAATGAAGGCCAATTTAAGAAATTTCTGTTTTTTTTTCCGGATATCTCCGGATATACTCGGAATTTCATAATTTTCTCAACGACTCATTGCTAGTCAGGTAGATGCGCAACTTTGACCCATTTCAACTATCTTCGTATCTCTCACAGTTTCCGAGATCCCAATGGTGAGGATCGAATTTGAAACACCCTGTATAATAATATGAATCATATAACATCCATCCTACCTAATGACTAATAATTCAACCTGCGTTCAGGTATCAAAAATTTTGAACATTGTGAAAGAAATTTCACCAACTCATGTTATATATATGAGCGATTTACGAATTTCCACTATAGAAAAGAAATTCAACAGAGGGAAAGAATTCAATTTCATTTGGTCCTTCGGTAAATTTTCACAATTCTTGAATCTATTTCGAAGAATTGAGTTTGGAATCTTTCTCTTCCAAATTTCATAATGTTGTAATTTTCAGTACGTTGATACTCAATCTCAGGTGAAATTATTAATCATTTACTAGGTAAAACGCCATATTAGTTACTTATAAATGAAAAAATCATTCACTTAACCCTCATTCATCTCATCTCTATTGCTTTTTAGGTCTTAGATGCGCACCAAGAAAGAATTTTTGAATATTTCAACTGAGGAGCCTTCCGTGGGGGTAAAAGGGGAGCGCCCCTTTTATCCCGAGGGGGCGCCCCAGTTGAAATATTTGAAAATCCTTTTTTATTGCACATCTACAACATGAAACGAACCTACATACAGATTTTCAGCCTCCAAAAATATAGCGGTACGGAAAAACAGTGATGAAAAGGTAATCTTCATATGTGTTCATATGTCGCTCATTCGAAAGTAACCGAACGAATGTTTCCTGTTTACTGATAAAAAGCTGTGAACGTTGTATATAAAGACATTCTGTAGTATTAGCATTGTACCCATGCGGAGCCGGGTCGGCTCGCTAATATTTAATGAAGCACTTGTCAGGTATGAACACGCCTGAGAAAACAGTGCAAACTGAAACACGTGTTGCGGTTTTGTAAACTGTTCAGTGAAAATCTTGAAATAATACATTTTTGCAAATACCGAAAAATGAATATAAGCACTGCAGAACTTCTATTGAAAGTTGGTATTGTTCGGTTGTAGGAGTTACTATATATTTCAAAATATTTTCTTTAATTATCTGCCGGTTGAACTTGCAACCAGTTTATTCCAAATTCTCAGGTTATGTAAATTTTAGGATATAAATTCTAACACGACTTTAACCACTAAGACTTTTTTATGAAGTACATGTATACAGAATTTGTTTAGGGTTGAGAGAGAAATCACAAATCATGACTGAATCAGAAACAAAAGTACCCGGAATATAGAACCGATAAATCCAGCGTTGTAACAGTGAATAAGTATCATAGAATATGTAAACTACTTGTTTAATGATATTAGAATTGCTATTGAGTCTATTTGTCAAGCAAGTACTGCAGTGACTATACTACTTCATTGCAAAATGAATTATATTTTTCTTAAACGGTAATTTCCAAGTGACTTCTGCATAAACTTCTAAAATCAGTCCTCACCAAAAATCCGATTGTAGAACACTTTCATTCCTCAATTTTCTTTTGATGTACTATCGTTTAACTCTCTTTTCATCTTCGACATTGTATTCTGTATAAGGACAGATTGCCAACTAACAACACAATCTGAAGAATCAGTAAAAGCAATTTTAGAAAAACGAAAGAAAAAGTCAATGACTGGTTATGAAGCAAAATCCCCACAATTCATCAGTTGACAACATTCGTGAGGATAGGATAGAAATATCGGTTTCAATGTTATATTTGTTATTGACGACTTGTTTATTTTGTTCTAATAACCCCACCAAAATATACATCCAGCAAGCTAAGGAAGCTAGGAAAAATCAACAATGCTGATTCCTACACCATGGGATATAAAATAGATGACTTGCATAAACCCCAAGCCTCTAGAAATGTATGGATTGATCAAGCTTCACGAAGAAAGACATCCAGCCAGACCCATAGTATCATAGATAGATGCTCCAACCAGTTAGTTGTCAAAGTTTTCAAATTCAAGATTCAGAGACCTCACGAAATTTAAGCCTTTCAACACAGTTCTGAAGTCAGTAGACCTCAACAACAAATTGTTAAATTTGAATATTGAAAATAATATCAAACTAGTATCATTTGACGTAAAAAACATGTACCCTAACATTCCGAAAGACGAATGCCTTCCCTAGTAAAAGACATATTAGATAAATATAACACTAATCCATATATAACTATCAAATTTTTCAATCTCTTGAATACATGTCTAAAACAAAACTTCAAAAATGATAATAAATTTCATCTACAAAACTCAGGTCTCCCTATGGGCTCACCCTTAAGTCCCATGATGGCAGATAGTTTCATGGAAACTTGAAAATACCCTCATTCTCAATAACCCCCTTTTTCAGACATATAGTGTGTTTTGGTTCAGATACGTGGATGACATACTTGTGGGCTTCAATGGTTCAAACAGACAAATTGATCAATTTCTAAACTTCCTTAATAGTCTACATAACAAAATTAAATTCACTGTAGAAATCGAACAAAACAAAGAGCTTACTTTTTTAGATTTGTATATTTCAAGAGTTAATGATAGTTTTCAATTCAATATCCACCAAAAAAACACCTTTACAGACTGTACAATTCCATTTGACTATTTCAGTCCACTCTCACATAAATTAGCCGCTTTCAGGTCAATGATACACAGAGCTTCCACAATCCCTTTATCTGAGAAGAATTTCCAAGATGAACTAAAAATAATCAAATGAATTACGTTGAACAGTCAGGTACCAGTTCATCTATTGGGATAGATAATATAAGATAAAACTCATAGAACATTTAGAAGTGAAATATACCCGAATATCAGAAAACATAATACATGTAAATATAGTAGCATCGATTACTCAGGTAAACTTTCAGAAAACATCCAGAACTATTGGGAAAGAACGTTTTTGGCCTTCTACTACTCCATCTTGATACAAAAAATGTGGGAATCTTCCAAAGAAAGGAAGGAAGTAATCATTTTTTTGAAAAAA
>WOGR01010617.1:0-10853 GCA_015342045.1 Leptinotarsa lineolata
CGGGTTGAACCGCGTTGGTAATTTTCATCTTATAGTCTTCTCCTTTTTAACCGTTTGCAGGAACTACTTAGGCCTGGAATTACATGACTAGGGGACGGGAGAGTAATCTCCCTGACCGCTTAGTCTCTCCACTGTTCACAGTATTCACTGAGTGAATACTGTGAACAGTGTTCACTCGGAGTCAGTAAACAGGTATCGTAATAGGTACCAGGTCTGCCGAAATTGGATTCTTGACTACCTGTTTGACCTTCAGATGTTGATTCACGAACTAGCTGTTCGTAAATCAGATCCAGCCTCATCTCTCTTCAAACATCATCGTGAACCAGGCCACACAATGAGCTTCGGTAACATCAAAACAGTTGCTATGGAGAAAAATCTTCAGGCCAGGAAAATTCGTGAAACCATAGAAATTGAAAAGTGTCCCGACTGTCTCAATGAACAAGATGATTCCCAGAGACTGCCGCAATCATGGAGGCCATTGTTGTCTTGCAACACATCTGAAGGTCAAACAGGTAGTTAAGAATCCAATTTCGGTAGACCTGGTACCTATTACTATACTTCTACTTCATACCTGTTCAACAACATAAATAGTGGCCCCAAACAGCAAAGTGATCAGTGTTCACTTGAAGCCAGTGATGAGACTTGGAGGTCAGGGAGATTACGCTCTCGTCTTCGAGTCATGTAATTCCAGGCTCAAGTAGTTCTTGGAAATGGCTTCAAAGGAGAAGTCAAAACGTCGAAATGATAAAAATTACCGAAGCGATTCAACCCGGACAACAGTACATCAATTTGAGGTGAAAAACACCTCACCCTTCGCCTCTCATGTAGACCTACCACTTCCTAGGTACATGTTTGCAGGTGACGCAGTGCACATCCCACTGAATCAACTGCAGATAGAGTTCATAAGTAGTTGGAATCAATTTTGTTTGTTCAGACGGAGTGAACCTCCTGAAATGACCTGACGAGGAGAAAGTGCCCCGTAACCAGTCTACCGATTGGTCGTGCCGACCAAATGAAGTTAATTTCTGCTTTTTATATGAAGGACTTGCGACAAATCTTCCAAATGGAAGACGTTGCGAAGGTGCTTGTAGTTTTACTTCAGCTTTCTTCGCGGCATTAGCTGGAAGAAAGCTGAACTAGAATCTCTAGTTTGAATTACGATATTCACCATGATTACAATGTATACCTTCCAACAACTGCAGACATTATGGAGTCTGTTCTGAAATGAGCGTTCAATATGTAAGTCATGAACATATCGGTGATGAAGAGATGTAGGTAATACATTTATTAAAGCAAACTATAAGGACCGCAATAAGAAAACAATAATTTTTCTTGTGATCATGAAATAGGGAAAAGTTTCATGAATATCGAGAAGCACTGAACTTTTTGAGATTGAATGAACATAAGTGAGCATCGAGTTGAAACAAAAATCACAAGTCTGCATTTGAAACTTCAAAGAAGTGGGTAGTGCAAGTTCTGAGGCACCTTGTTCAAAAATTTTATGAACATATTATGATAACCCGTTGAGAACGATATAATCAAAAATATATAATGAAATTTTGGTTATTTTTGTCAGATATCTACAGAACCAAAAAAAACTAGATTCGTTTTTTTTTCATCATCCAATTGTACTCTAACATAGACAAGTTTGTCACAATTTAACCTACTTTCCGCTTCTTCCTCAACAAGATCTTCATCCAAAGATTCGAATTTAAAAAGCCCTGTATATTGAAAAAAGTCATCGAGAAGCAAAATTGTTGAATTTTGCAGCTGACTACATAACCTTTGTAGCAAATAGCTCAACCCTCTGATTCCATCTGGAAACTTGTCACACCTTTGTCAGACAACTGAATCAATCATGGACAGCTGTGTCATTTTAGCTTGTAGGTACTCAACACGCTCATCAGTTGTTTTGTCAATGTCGGGGTAAGTTGAAAAAAAGTAGCATTCAAAACGAAAACAAAGGAACTGGCAATCGGTTCAACCCGTCGTGGTATTTCGTGTGCGATGGAGTTTTTGGGAGTGCAAAGAGCGAAATTCAGAATCAGAACAGGCGGTGGCCTTAACAAAGCAGGATCCCGAGTAGAGCAGTTCCCAAATTCGGCTTCTCGTTGAAGCATGACAAACGCTTAACGAGACTGTATAACCAGAGCTTTTCATAGACTACTCAGTTGAATGAGTTTGCGATTTACTGTACCAGAAGTGACATTTTCCGTGAATGACTAGGCGGCAAGAGAGAATGCGAGCAATACAGCACACCAACTTGAATGGTATCAAAGCGTGCGTTGTTTAAACCGCATCGGGAAAGTTAGCTGCACATCGGACCGATAGCGGAGAGGTCTCGGCGTGCTCCGCTGAATAGCCCAGTCAAAATTATTCTGGTGAATAGACTGGAGAAAATATAACGAAGAGTTAAGATCGATGATGAATCAATTTCTGAGTTTGAAGTGAAATTTTCTTAAGTTTCTCAAGGCAGTATCTTTGGATCTTTTTTTGCTATATTCACTTTTCATCGACCACAGGAAGTAGGTGATTCTAGATAAATACACATAAGTGAAACATGATGAAGATAATTAACAGTTTTTGAAAAGTGTATGTGACATAAATGTGATACACAACATTTTAATCACATCCGCTTATTCATGAAGAAGGAAATTGGGAGTCTTGCTATCAAGAAAGTTCCAGAATAGTCCAGAACGTTTGAAAGTGTTCGAGTCCATCCAAAATATACCTGAAAATTATGGGTGTAGTGAAATGTTTAGGAATGAACTGAAACGTCCACTAATATCTTGAAAAATTCCATATCATTGGGGAATGATCAAAGTAGTTTTGTTAGAGTAGGTTGGATTCTATTCTCCATTCATGAAAAAGGTTTTTGATTTTGCTTGATAAGCGTGATTTTCGTATTACCGCAGTAGTAGGTAAAACGTCAGACAAAAACCTGCAAACCACAGCCAACTAACCCATAACTAACCGACACGGTTACTTTCAGTCGTGAAAATTGACTCTCTTTGAATTTGAATACTTCAACTCTTTTGAACATGCTGATGTAGTATCGCATTCAGTTATATTGCATGTAAAAATGGTATATGATTCTAACTTTTTCAACATATAAGTAAACTTCTCTTGTTATATCATATTTTTGTTTACGCTTCTTTCCAAGTTTCGAAGAGTGAAGTGAAGAGTGGTAGTTATATAAACAAATCAACATCTTCACCAACAGTAATAGTTGTTTTTGTTGAAATGAATGTTTGAGAGAAATACATTAGCGTCACATAAACTCATCTCAGTGAAATATAAATTTTTCACTTGAAATTGAAATAAAACAACACTTGTGTATTTGCGAAGAAATGTTGATTTTTGGCACTGCCATAAATTGGTCAAATATTACATCACAAGATGAAGATCTTTCGTTAGTTTAATAACGTTGTTCTGCAGCTTCATTTATTTGTTATCCATGATGATTTTTCTTATCATCAGTATAACTATGAAACAGATAGGGTTGGGTAATAGATCATAATGGTAGTTTCGTTATATATCTCAGGGATGGTGATTCGTAGGAAAGTTCAAAAACAAGTTTACTACACAATGACATAATCTGTTACTTCTCGATCTATTTTCAACACAATGGCAGATGCCGTTAACGAGACAAAAGCGAAAAATCGTTTCTTATCAATTTTTCCGCATACATGATGTCATTGGCGACTTTCGATCTTTTATTTAAAGCAGAATAATTGAGACCAGTACGGATTTCAGCTTTATGTCTATTGTCTATTTTGACTGTACTATGAATTGAAATATAGACGGTGGTTACTCCGAATGGACAGCGTCGCTAGTCGGAGACTGAAACTTCTTACTTCGGTACACCTTTGAGGACATTCTTCACAAATTTTCGAACTCCATTAATGAAAGTTCACATCGCGAGATGCTGTAGACAGATGATTCATCATCAAATATTTTATGCGTTTAGTTCAATCAATTTTAATTTCAACCGGAAAAAGAACATTGGCGAATTATCATTTTCACGTATACTTTTCAAAAAGATAAATAAAAAAGTGACTTTGAAAAATCATATCGGTCCCAAAAAAACGACCCCAAATTATAATATATTAGTGCCGAAGCTATTTTACGGGTTTGTTGGTCATAGACATCAACGTTCATTAATATTTTGGGGTTAACATAGTTTAGGTGGGGACGGGATTATGGGAGGGGGGCTGCTATAGGCTTATGCCTCTTCATGGTTGGAATTTGTCACTATTGTTGTTGTTGTTGTTGTTGTAGTTGTGTTGTTGTGGTTGTGTGTCTTGATCCTTGTTCCATTAGAGTTGTCCGGGTCAGTTGCTTTGGTCGGGTTTTCCTAAAATTCGGTATGAGGTGCTGAGGGGGGTTCTAGTAAGATTTCGGTTTCTTCCAGGGGATGATCGTCCACTATCTGGCTATCTCATGGCTAGTGGGTAAACCTCCAGGATGTCTTGGATTCGCTCCGTCTGGTTTTCCATCGCTCCCAGGAGCCTGGCTGGGGGAAACGGGAACTTTTTCCTGGGAATCCTTCTGGATCCTCCACTGGTTATCCATGGGGTAGTCAGAGTTTCGATTGCAGCGGTGTTGTTGCTGCTCATCGTTCTAGTGGCGTAACGTCCTTGGAGTTCCTGAATTCTTAGGTTGAATGGGGTAATATTCATTAAGTTGTATAGGTCTTGGGGTGGATAACGCCATGGTAGGTTGTGAATATTCTTCTCTCGGTAGTTAGGATGCGGTGGAATTTTCTCAGGGGAAGCGTACAGAAGAGCGTGGCCTTGTAATACAGGATCGGCCTTATGAACTTTTTGTAGGCATGTAGAAGGGTCTTACTGTCACATCTCCCGAGCTTGCCTCTCAGAGCTTTCAACAGATTTGCTCTTTTCCAGACTTCGTTCAGAGTTTCTCTCAGGTCGGTTTTCCAGTTGAGGGTCCTCGAGAAGGTAACTCCCGAATAGGTCACCGGGTCTTGTAGTATGAGGTTCTCTCCTAAGAGTCTGAGGTGTGAGTTATCGGGGTTAAGTTTGGGGCAATTGGTGGTGTTTGGGTGTCTGGAGAGAATTATTTGGGTTTTGGTGGGATTTATTTTGATACGCCACTCGTTGCACCATTGCTCGAAGTGGAGATCAAAGTTTGTGCTTTGGTTTGTGGGCTGAGGGTTTGTGAGCTGGAGGAGTATAGGATTGTATCGTCCGTGTATTGAAGGAATTTTTTGGGTTATGGGGCGTCGTGGACGTATATTAGAAATAGGAAAGGGGCTAGGATTGAGCTTTGGGGGACTCCAGATTTGGAAGTAGAAGGGGAGGAGAAGGAATTGCCGACTTTAACGCGGATAAGTCGGTTCGATAGATAGGAGGCCACTAGTCAAATGAAGTGTTGAGGGAGATGAATTTGGAGCATTTTCCAGATCAGGCCCGCGTGCCAGACCTTATCAAAGGCTTCTTGGATGTCAAGGAGTATTGCGATGGTGGCAAATGGAGCATTGATGTTCTGGGAAATGTGTGTGTATAGTTCGATTAGGGCGTTTAGGGTAGACTGATCTGGTCTGAAACCATGTTGGTGAGGATGGATAATGTTGTGAGGAAGGAGTTGAGTCTATTGGTCATAAGACGTTCAAGAAGTTTGCCAAGGCAGTTTAGTAGGCTGATAGGTCTATAGCATTCGGATTTGGTAATGTCTTTGTGTGGCTTGGGGATGAGAATTGCGTTGGCCTGTTTCCAGGCGATTGGAAAGTAGGCGTGTATTACACACGCATCTAGGATGTGTTTGAGGTGAGGCAGGATGGTATCAGGGAGGTTTGTTAGGACTCGTCGGTCAACCATGTCGGGACCCGGGGTGGTATTTTTACCATGCTGACTAGCTTTAAGGATGCCTCCCTCACTGAATGGGGATCTAAGAGGGCAGTTAGGGTCAAGAGGAATTTGTCTGGGGTGCCTGCCCAGTTGAGCAGGCACTTGTTTATGTATGTTATTGAGATGAAGGTTGTCGTCAGTTGGGAGCTGGAAAGTGGTTTTAAGGTCTTCACGGAACGCTTCTGCTTTTTTTGGAAGGATCAGATACGATATTACCGTCAATCAGTAAGTGACTGTCAGTTTTATGCTTCTGTCCTCTGAGGACTTTGAATTTGGTCCAGAATGCCAATTCGTCCCTATAGTCGAGTTTTTGAGTCTCTTCTGTCCACCTTTTCTGTGTGAACTGGTTGATAAGGAGACGAGTTCGCGCATTGAGTCTGTTCAATTCCGTTCTAAGTACAGGGTCTCTGGTTGGTATGTATGTTTTATAAATTTTACGTTTGTTTTGGATTAGGGTAATTAGATGGGGCGGGAGAGGTGAAAGGACTGTGCGTCTGGTAGTTGTTGGGGTGGCAATGACGTCTGAGTCTTTGATACGGTTTTTTAGTTTGTCTATTTGTTGGTCAATTTGTCTGGGATGGGAGAGTATAGGGAAGATGAGGAGTGGAAGTTTTTGGTTGATGAGAGATTGGAATCTGTTGATGTCAGTGAATTGGGGTGGAAGTGACCAGGGTCAATTCAATGCCACGAAAACGCAGGCTTCGATTTTCTCCAAAAAGATGAATGTCTCTAAACTGGATATAATAATGTCAGGACAGACAATTCCGCTTTCTGCTTCGATAAGTTTGTTAGGTGTTAAAATGGACACTAATATGTCTTGGTACAATCGTGTTGCTGGAATTGCAAGGGCTGCTTCTCGAAAGTTTGGAACACTAATTCAAACCAGAAAACTGTACACACCTCAGCAACTTTTGATGCTTTACAAAGCTCAGATCAGACCTTCTTTGGAGTACTGTTTCCATGTATGGAGCTCCGCTCCAGAACATAACCTGAAGCTGCTGGATTCCATCTAGATAAGAGCCATCCGCTTGATTGGAGACGCAAACATAACTTGTAATCTTAATAGTCTGGAACATCGAAGAAAGTTTGGAGATTTGTCTCTCTTCTATATATACTTCCACAGGAAATTTTCAAGGGACTTGGCACATTTGTTTCCACCAAAAGCGGTGCATATCAGAAATACGCGACGAACTGTGGCTGCTCATCGTTTCTAAGTTCAACTCAGTACACTTTGAACTTCGCTGTTCAAAAACTCTTTCATTTGGAGAACTCCGTTCATGTGGAATAAACTTCCTGAGAAAGTTTTTTCCAATGGATTCAATCTCCAGCGATTCAAATCCAATGTGAATCACTAATTTCGCACAAGCACAGTTTTCAGAGCGCCTTAAGGTTTATCCTGTGGTGATTGTGTTTTTTCCCTAAAAAAAATCTGAACAGATAAATTAAAAACTAATGTTCGGGTCTGCTAAGTTTACTATGCTATAATTCCAAAATAGTAGGCACTAAGTTCTTAAAAATGACTGACCATTTTTGCTTCAATCTGTCTCTTGCAGTGGCGTAGGGGAATTATACTAAACAGATGAGAAAATATGATGATAAAATATATAGAACCACAATCTTTTTTTCAATTCACTTTATTTAAAGTCGTATCAACCTCCAGGGTTATTAGCGACTGAACAATGCATCAGTTACAGGGGTATTATATGAGGTTGAACAAGTTGACATTTTCTAAAAATTCCACAATATTTTCAATATTACACTCAGGTCCTAATGCATTGTTGAAATATAGCACACTTCGTTAGGATATGGTCAACAGTTACAGGCGAGTCGCACACTTCACAAATAAGGCTTTTCACTTTGGAAAGTTTACTGAAAGACTCATTCCATTGGTCTTGCCATAATTCAGTGAGGATTTTCTTGTAGTAGGTTAGTTTTAGAAGGATCATCATGGCCGCTGACGGTGTGGAACTGATGGTACCATAGATAGTCAGGCAAGCCTGTTTCGGTAAGCCAGAAAGCTTCGCCTGAGCCGTTTTCCGTAAAGCTTTCGGCCACCAGGCAATTCCTCCATAAGTGATCATTGGTCTAACAATCATCACATATATCCAATGAATTTGTTTGGGGCCTAAGCTACAAGTTTCATCACAAATCCTTCGACATATACATAGGGTCAGTTTGGATTTGGGTCAAACTTTTTCCAAATGAGCGTCCTAGATAAGTTTTTCATCAAGGACAATACCAAGATATTTTACCTCCGTTCCAAATGGAATGACCCCACCATTGAGGGAAATTGGCGTAAAATCGTCCAATTTTCTCCTCCTGGTGACCCTGAACCCAAAGGCCTTGTCTTGATGAGTCGTAGTTGCAGTTCTGTATATACCAGCATGTCCTAGATCCATCCAGTAATGGTCGATTCTATGTCTTTTCCAGTCAGGGCTGATCCTATAGATTTAGATATTGAAGGTGCATTGTCAAATGTTTCTTTAATATCGAGAAATATAGCAACCGCAATCTCCTTGTTGTCAAGAGATTAGAGATTGGAAAATTTTCTCTGCAACGTTGTTCAATGCTGTATCTGTCGATTTGCTGGTTTAATATACTGGTGGTTATTCAGGTAGGTTACATATAAAGCAACCTTCCTGATGTGTCCGTCCAGTATCCTCTCGAGTTCTCTCAACAGAAAAGATGTAAGGCTGATTGCTCGTACCGATTTGAGGGTCTTTACGGCCCACTTTAGGTATATATACCACCCTTGCTGCCAACCAACTGGGTGGTATATAGTTTCACGCCAAACTAGCTCTACACAATTTCATGAGAATGGGGCTGACAGTGGCTTCTTTAGCTAATCGGTCAGCCTTTTCGTTTTCTATCATACCTACGTGAGAAGGGACCCATATAAATTTTATGACTACCCCTTTTCCATAGAGTATATTGATCAGTTCTTTTATTATGGGATGGTTAAAGTATAATTGTTTGATTGTTGATGTAATCAAACAATTCATGGAGTTGCATTTCTTTGTGTACTGCAGTGCTTTTCATATGGTGTAAATTTTCCCCGAAAATCACAACCTTGACAACAATGTTTTCGTTTCAATGCAACAATATTTTTGACAATTTAGTGCCTACTATCATAAATAGTTGATATTTGACAAAAATCAGCAAAAACTTTTGAAAATGTAAAAAACAATATGAACAATGAAATATAGTTGAGAAATCTCAATGAGCGTTTGTTGATCCATAGAAACAAAACAAAATCTTAAAAGTCAGTCGAACAAATTACCTAGATTTTCCTGTACACTGTGAATACATTATTCAATAAAAAATTCCTTAGGAATATATTGAAATATATTGTCCGTTTTGGAGACTTTCAAAAAATTTGTCAATCCCATTGAGGATAACAACACTCAACACGGAACAAAACAAGAAACTTTGAACAAGAGTCCGCGTATATATATCCACTCTACGTTTTCAAAATTCCCAACTTCATTCATGGTAATCATATTAAAAAATCAATTATCCAAAGAGACATCCAGAGACAACACACGACGGTTCCCGTAAAGTTTTACGCTCTGATTATCTGACAACTCTGACATCTCGATCTCAACTCCTAACAATACTTGGCCAAAGTAGGAATGGAAATACACCACACCGGCAGCAAACTTCATGAACTCCTCATCTCTGTTCTCCATATATGTCCATTGTTTGTTCATCAAAGCAAATATCAGAAACGGCCCATTTAACAAGATATATGATTTTCATTTCGACTTATTTAAACACAAGAAGCTCATCCCTTTCTAAAATAAGGACTCGTACAAAGGGAATCACTCAGTCGTCTCAGCCATTAGAGGCGAGCAAAAATCCTTGTTCGGGGAATAATATTTTTATGATTAACCAGTATAGTCGACTCAAACAGTAATTGGTTACTTTTAGTTTTTTAGGGTTTCAAAGTCATTTCATTCAGAGATAACGTGGAAAATAAGTTTGATTGACATTCATTGTTTTATTGAATGAAAGGTCAGTTGATATTCTTGTATTTCTTTCCAGTTGAAACTAGAATTTATTTTGAATTTTACCAGTTTTGACTTCTATTGTCCAATATGATTCTACTCGTAATATGATTTGGAAGGTTCCACACTGTCGATGTGAGGCCCATCAACAGCCTTAAACCTCCCACAACGAATTACCATTCTCAGACGTATTGGTGAAGAGGACCGACACTAATTGGGAAACGTCTGTATACCGAAAGAAAACTCACTCACACGGAACAGTATCTGGATCACGAATCAAACCACCATCAAACTAGTGGATCGTGCTTTCGGGCTCTGTAATACAAAGAAAGTTCTCGAGAAGGAACAAAGCATCATCAACCAGATTTTCAACAGAATGGTCACTCCAGAGTGATGGTGGAACAGATTTTGGCTCGAAGACAACAAAAGCGTCACAAGGAAGAGAAGCCGTCAAAACCAGAGCTTGCATTTCCCTAATTCAGAGGATTGTCGGAAAGGATAAGGAGAATTGAGTCCGAGTACAGCATCAGAACTTGCTTCAGATCCGGAAACACCATCCGTAGCAGCCTCACTGAAACAAGGCCACCAAACGCTGACTGCGATTCCAAGAATTGCACATACCGAATACCCCGTGAGTGCGGCAAATCCTATATCGGTGAAACTAAGAGGCCATTGAAATTCTGCATTGCCGAGCACAAAAGAAACTCACAGCGAAAAAAAACCAGCAAATCGGTTATAGTAGAGCATGTCAACATAACATCAAGTGGTCCCAAGATGAGATCAGTCACAGGGAAGAATACTGTTTCAAGAGGGAGTTCAAAGAAGCTGCATATCTCTGCAGTTCGGACTTCCATCGTCTAAAAATTTGTAAAATGATTCGAAATCCCTGAAATAAACGATACAATTGAAATTTAAAAGAATAGCTAAAAATGGCAAATATATTAAGCAAAAAACTTGAAAAGAATTCACAGTGAAA
>WOGR01010618.1:0-10852 GCA_015342045.1 Leptinotarsa lineolata
CTCCAAACGGACGAATAACTTATATCACACTCAGAAACAATTTGGCGAATTGACGCCGTACAATTCACTTCAACATAGGCCAACACGTCTACTTTTTCTTCAATGACGATGAAGTTATTGGGATTTTCTTCTGGTTCATTTCGCATTTTCCTTTCCAGTTTTTGAAAATAATGCCGAACGGGATGGCGACGATTAGAGAACCTCTGACCATAAATTCTAGCTGCATCAGTTGCTTTCTTTTTTGTTTCTCCGTAAATTAGCAACATGTCAATTTTATCGTTTCTAGTATAATTTGCCATATCTAACTATAAACTACACAACAAATAAATTTTCAAAGTGACAGCATATTCATTAGCCTATTTATTCAGGTAGTTCTAGATACAGCTTCAATTGTTTGTCACGGTTAACTCAAATAACAGGAATTAGTGAATGAGTATACCGAATATGTATTATTTGTTATTAGGTATGATCGTTTCTTGCAATTATTCAGAGAAATAGAGAAAATAAAGTGGAAGTGTAAACGATCTTTCACAAAAAGCTGACGAGCCACCACCTATCCATTTGAAAAAATTAAGTTAACTGGAAAAATTCATATTTGCACTGTGACATAATTCTTCAAACGACTGTGAAGTCACTAGCCTCACAGTCGTAGTTTTCCCATGTTACTTGATCAAGAATGAAGCGATTTACACGACTCATGGCATTCTAGATCAAAAAATAAAAATGGAATAAAAATTATTTTATTTGTCAAATATTGACAAGTGAAGTATTGTTGGATTTAAAATGTCATTCATTTATCGAAATAAGTAAAACTGTAAAGGATGTCTCATTTAAAAATCGAAAGTTGGGGTCATTTTCGGTCAAACCGGAAGCACGGCAAAGCAAGTGAATATGTCAAAAAATGTAAATTGAAATATAATACACAACTCCTTGATTTCGTTTTTCTATCTCTAATAATAAAAAGATTAGGAAGTGAGCCACCTTAGCGAATATACTGTCATTGAGTTCGGGTTGAACCGCGTTTGGAGTTCAATGTTTGACGTTTCGTCTCCGATTTTGGAGTCATTTTCAAGAAGTTGCTAATCTGCCTACTCCCCAGGTCTCGTCAGGAGTTCCCATTAAGGTCTCAATCTGCCTACTACTTAGATTGAACTCCTTGGGTTACATATCAATATCTTAAAGAAATTGAAACATAACCCAAGAATGATCTCAAAAATGAAACGAAAATTTATTGACCATTGCTATGCCATAAAATCTTGATTGAAAAAAATGTTTGAAAACTAAAATCCAATGAGCAGTATTTTCAATGACTTTTCAGTTGGATGATGGGGAAATGGCAGAATTGGGGTTCACTCAAATGCCGTTTTAGTCACCCAACCTTTTCCTGAAACCGCTCTGAATCTTTTCCTTTGAAATAGTTGTCAATTTCAAATTTAATAAATAGCATATTGCTCTTAATTTGTTAGACCATGCCTAGAAAAATATTGAACTACTGTTTTTCCGAAATTGAATCTAGATTTCGATGCGTTATGCAGATATTTAGATTCAAAAAGCTTTCCAAAAAACATATAGGTACCTCAGATATTTACAGAGTTTGTGAATATATAAATCAACTTGAAACTTGTATTGAGAATTGAACACCGATTTATTTCCTGGTTAAAGGTCACTGGTTGTAGAAAGTAAAGAATTAACAATTCAAGGGTTGATATTGAATCGATATTTCGATAATTACGAATTATCACGCAAATCTTCTAAAATAATTCTCTACAAATCCTTAGAACATGTGACATCATCCACCAAATTATATTTTGATAGAAACAGTACATAATCACCTTCATATTACAGAAACATCAACACCTCCGCTTTCACGCTAAACAGTCCATCACTAACGATCGGGAAAAATGTCACGCATAATCAAAATCACCGCACACTAAACCACTTAGTAGAGATAACAATCACGCATGGGGGTGGGCTAGTAACTGTTGGATTGGATTTTGCTATACGGCATTCGGGCACATCTCACTTTTCTTTTGCTTCACGTAGGCTTATCCGGTCTGTGTCGCACTGGAAGGTCGCAAGGATGGGAAGGAGCTGGATCGCGTCAATTTGGGAAAATTCTCGGGAAAATGTAAAGCTTAACATCGATCGGTACGGTAGAAACGTGATTTTGCGCAACGTAGCGGTTACGTTAGTAACTGTGGTGGAGGGTTGGGTGGTTTTCAGAGGGTTTCATGATTTGTAATATACAGTGAGTACCAAAAAGTTTGCACCATTTGTCAGAAAATTTTATTCTTGATAAAAATTGGTGCATTGCGGGAAGCTTGGATTTGAGTTGTCAAAATTCTAAATTTCCGAACGGTGTAAAGGGAGGAGAACAAAAAATAGAAATTTTGATAGAGTAAACTACCCTTATTTCCGACATTTTAAAAAAATTCCTTCATAAAAGTTGTTTAAATTTAAAAACAATATTCAGATTTGATATCACACTCACCTACGTAACAAAACCAAAAATTTTTTTATGGTTCTATCCCTATAAAGAGTAATAGTATCTCATATACACCTTAGGCGCCTCCCTCATATTACTATAATAATATTTCAGTGTGAAATTTAGTCCAATTTATTATTCGAACTAGTATATCGATGTTTGTTGAAAATGATTTAAATTTTTAATAGTTTTTTGATGCAAATCTGATATTTCCATTATTTAATTCAGCAACATTTTATCTCTCATTTACTTACAAACCAATATTTGAACAGAGAGTTGAATTTTCCAAAACAACGACCTACACTTCTAGAGAACACTTTCAAAATGAATGGACCCAAATAGGATGCTAGACGAGAAATATATTTTGACTCGCAGAACAAGGACAGAAAACAACATAATAACGGCTCTCATTGGCCATTTCTCCAATCAAACATTGTCTGGAATAGACAACGAAGAAAACGGGATTATGAGTCTAGTCAGGTAGTAAGTTGCAAAAAAGCACTTGTGGAAGTGTCTACTATTAGAAGCTTTCCGTCTGTGACTTGCCACCAAGACTGCCACCAAGACTATTGTCTATTTTTTTATGGCATACCTTTTTATGCCTTAGTTGACGGTTACGAATGATTCAGTTATTGTACCGAATTTGTTTTTGCTTCAGAGGAACTCTCTGATACGACTTCCTGTCTAACCCCCAGCTTTACGGATGACAGTTAGTTTCCTGATGACTATCTGAAACTATGCTATCGATCACTCTAAGCGAGAGCAAGTAAAACTATCAAGTTAAATTTATGAACAAGGACCTGATTACCTGATCAAGATTCTAGAAAGGAAATTTACCAATTTTGTTAAAGTTAAATTACTCAAAATTCGATTTGAAACCTATTTGGTTTGAAATTAGGAACTATGTGCGGATGTACAATAGAATGGAAGAATAATTACTGAATGAAGTGAAAATCATCAGACATTCACTCTTGAAAGAAATCGCAACAAATTGAAGAAACTTCCATCGCCTATTCTATTCAATTTGACTACGAGTACCTAATATACCGACAAAGAGGTTGAATGGACCAATAACATACATTATCAATTGAATTGTGCCATAAGTTGTTGATTCAGAAGAGATCTAATATTGTTTTTACTTCTAGAATACTTCTTTCAGGACTTCCGGTTAATACTCGTACTCACCTTATCACTTAGATATTTCCGATTTGTTCCATCGATAGTTAGAATATTACCCAAAAACTCAAAGAAAAATTATAATTTCTGAGCTCCTATTTTATTTTTCGGCAAAAAATGCCACCAAAATCAATGGCACGAACAAGAACCTGAATGTATTAGAATGCACTACTCACAAAAATGGTTGGATTCGTTAGGGATATGATTTTTGTTTATGTTCACACGCTTTCGAATTCACTTCAAAACACTAAGAAGTCAGATGTTATGTAATGGTTTTAATATTTACAACGCAACCTTCAACAATTGTATTGTAATAAACTTGAGAATTGATCACCACATTGAATAGGTTATTCACATGAACCAATTAGATACACATAGTAACAGATTTGTATTCGATTCAGTCTCATATTTTGACATACACTAGATTTGAGTTCACAATAACTGTGCAGTATTTTCTGTTATAATAATGTTGCCAGTCGGTTCCGCCAGTGATAAAAAGCTCTGCGCAAAAGCTCTGTATTTTGATATGGCTTCAGGAGAATTGGGTTGTTCTAGCAAGATGTTGGATTGACTATCATCAATTAGGAACATACTACTAGGTTATACAATTATATTGTAGTAATCAAAATTTCAAAATACTCAAAATATGTGTTAGGCAAGTGAAATTAGTAACGATTCATTTGTTTTGTCCTTTAAATTATTTATAACTCAGATTGATTATTCACTTTGAATAATAAAAATTTTGAAATTTACATTATGTCTTCAGGAAATTAACAGGTAATTTCAGAAAAAAATGATGAGTTATGATTCCGAGATTTTCAAAACAGCAATAAATGTTGTCAACCAATATTCAACTCCTGGAAACGACATCTGGTTTTTACGGAAATTATATTAATATTCTGTTCAATTTCATTTGAAATGATGATCAGCAAATAATACACTTTTGAGACATTTTTGAGTTTAACCCATCAATGAAATTTAAATATAATCCTTTTCTATAATCAAGATAAAAATATTAATTATTATTTCTAAAATATTTTGACTTCAGTTCCAGAATGATAAGAGGAAAGCAAACGTGTTTACTCATCATTCCAATATACATTGACATAAAATAACACACACAAACTAACAATCAAAGATGTTTTGAAGAACACCTTTGATAATTCTAGATTCTTTCAGATTCACAAAAGTAATTTAAAGAAATCGGGAGAAGACATCCATGCTATTTATTTCTAACCTAAAATCACCATCCCGTTGTTAACGGTATCTAACGTTATTTTCGAAAAGATTCACGTTCGAGTGAAATCAAGTAAGCCAAATTGGTCGATCCAACGACAGATTTGCATGCACATTCTATACGTTTGAATCGCTATACCGGTATACAGGCATCATAGTGTGCTAAAAAGTGACGGACCCTTGCTATAAAATTGTTTAATGAGCAGGCAAAAACCTTATTTTCGCATCTATTTAGTCAATTCGTGGAAAATTCTTTATGCATATTATAAATGAAGCGAGGTTGTTTCTTTTATAATAAAATTTTATCATGTATTCGATCCTCATCTCTTGAATAGATCAATCTAACTATATTTCGAAGTCGTTGTTATTTGAAGCGACTACTCGCGACAAAGTCAAAAGACAGAAATGGGGCACCAGAGACGTACACAAAAGAAACTCAGATAAGAGAGAGTAGAGTGGACTAAACATAAAATAGAAACAAGAGACATAGGCCAGAGATAGAAATCAAAATAATCCAAATTTATCCATCCAAAATTAACTGGAAAATACTGATTGCCAATTGAAATTGGGGTTTGTGTTATGATTTATTATTATAGTTTTGTATGGTATGAACTAAGCTCATGAATAAGACTTAGATATTCTAACTTCATTATTTCAGTGAATTTCAAGAAAATTTATTTTTGTAGTAGAGAACACTCACCTCAATGTTCTGTCCCGATGCCAGACCTCGATGTAAATTCTTTTTTGGCAATCTTTTTCCACTTCCACCAGTTTGAAGGTATGATTGAAGAGGGGACTTGTCGAGTCTCCTTGAACGGCAGTTCTTTGATACACAGCCTTTCTTTTCCGCCTACCATTCCAGAATCGATCACTCATAGAAACCTATAAATAAAAGGAAAATATCGTTACTAATTTACGATGATATTTCACAAGAACCACTTAGGAATATTATTTTGATTCGGATGTTCGGAAACATGAAATTTTTGTAAGTTGTTTTTCATAGGGCATTGGAAGAAAAATACGTATTCGAATTTTTATTATCATCACGCCGTGTAACTTTTTATTTTGTCAACATGAGTTGAAGGGTAAAAATAAGAATGAGTGATGTTTCAGCAGTTATTGAAGAAAAACGGGTAGATTTCCATGTTATCAAAACAAGAACATATTTCCTTCTCGACAATAATCATGATTTCTGTTATAACTGCCGTTTGTGTCAATAATACAAAAATAAAATTGAACTACGAATTATTTGAGTTTGTTGTGCAAAGGACAGTACCAACATATTCAATAATCAGTGCAGTGAATTCTCTTTAGACAAAAATTTGAAACTTAATTTTTCTTTAATTTCATTTCATGACGAGTATACGCGTCATGAATTGCACAATAAGGATACCTCTTGATCATTAAACAATTTGCAATTACAATTCGTGGCTATCAATCAGGTTGAAAAGTTGACAGGTATATTTTGTGTTACTATATACGTAACATTGCTGATTTTTCTATGTGATTTATTTTCTTAATTTCTTTAAAGAGGATAGTTTCAGGAGAGATTATTTTTATGGGAAAAATGCTTTTTGACTATTTATTTTTCTATAATTGAAAAAAAAACAGAAAATAATAACAGTAGTTGGTTTTTCCTTTTCTTTTTTGTTCAATGATAGAGAAATCGAAAGAAAAAAATCCTTTTTCATTCGAAGACAGAGTGAAATATGCTGAAAAATTCGCTAACTTATTATGATTGGTTCAATATTCTCGTTTACATTTCAGAAATACTGTAAACGAATGGTATTTTCAATGGATTATTCGAAATATTTGTACACAAAAATCTCATTCGACCCTTAACATTATAATTAAATTGTGTTTCCTGTACCTTTTGTAACAATATACCAGTTATGTTTTCTTTTGTGATTTTCTGTCTTTCTTTCGCAAATTTATCAACAATTCAATCAGCACTGGGAAGTTAACATGCAGAAACAGAAAATTTTTGAGTACTTTGACCTTCCATTATGATGGAATCGATCAGAAGTTGAAGAAAAAAATGTAAAAATCAAACCAATTCCTTCTCAAACAATGAAAGCATTTTATGTATCATTAACAATGTTTTCTTTTTGTGAAAATATCGCTCTGTTAATAGTGTATGATACAACTGAACAGACGAGTTTGACATTCATCGACATTCTTTTGTTGATATTGTTTTTGTTAATTTCATTAAAGGAGTCTAAGAAACGAGTGAAAGTAAAACCAACATCCTTAACTCTCTCACTTTTCCGTTGATCAACATTACCCCCACATTTAACTCTTTAACTACGTGTATAAAGTACGAACTTAAAAATCCCCTACTCGCTTACCTTTTGAAGTGGGTAAGTTACCAAGGTGAAAAAAATGTATGTAACAGGGTATCATTTTATAAAGACTAAAGTTTTCCATTATTCGCCAAAAGCAGCTACCTACTGTTTTTCAAAAGAAAGGTGGTTTAGATGTCACGTATTACTTCAAAAACATCTACATGTATTAAATCTGATTCTAGTAGGTCATTCTGAGGTACCATATCTGCTTATCTACTAGATTGGATAATTGACAAATCCAAATAAATTTTCAACTAATGTCACGTTCCAGCAAAATGGGGTACCTTCTCATGACGATATTCTGATAGGTGGATGGCAAATATTTTGTAAATTTGTTGGGATGGATTGGAGTGAGTTTTGAATACATTTATTCTTCAATTATTATATTTATCGTCTTTGTTGCAGATTCTTGAAGCAAATATATAACAGCTGATTACTCAAGAACGGCTAATCATATTTCCAAAAAAAAAGAGTTGAATGGAGAATTAAAATATCTATGTACCCATTTCCATGCAAAAAAAAAGTTGGTAGCGCCCTCTCAGCGACGGTGATGTAACATTATTATCTTTCTCATCAAAAAGTACTAAAAATGATACCATTTTACCCAAATGCCAAATATAAAGTTGGAAATAATTTCTCGAATTTCTCGGTTTGAATATGACCATCTGGATACAGTTTTTCTTTTCTAATCTCAGTAATGATGAAGGTTAGGAACATTTCAATTACTGTACAAAGTGAATTATCTTGAGGTAATGAAGAAAAATTATTAGTTTCATCATACAAATTCACAAAAGTTGGAATCGATATTCTTTCAACAAAATACATCTCTTTCAAAAATAGTTTTTTTGTTATCTCAAAATTATCCTCAGAACCTACTGCAGATGTTGGTCTATAATTCAACAAAAAATCGTATATCACGCAAAATTAACTATTTAAAGCGTTTTCATACTAATGCGAGTATATAAAGTCAAGCTGAATGATGGAAAAGAGGATATAGAAAAAAAAATTCTCAGGAAAATATTCAACAAAAATGAATTTCTTATAATTTTTTTCCATTGGATCTATAATTTTTATCATAATTATTCCTCTTCTTTTTTCGTACAATTATTGATTCATTGAAAAGATTTATAGCAAGTACCGATATAAACAAAAATCCTAGAATCTTGTGAAGAACTATTTGATTGTGAGTCATCTTCCTGCTGGGATAGATAAACACAAATTTATTATATTTCCGTATTTCCATCCAAACAAAGCAAGTAAAACATATTCCTTCATTATATTCTTTCCGTATGTCTCTGAGATAGCGCTTTGCAAGAGCTGTAACGGGATAATCGATATGACTTGCGTCATCAGGGAATACTTAGGAATGCGAAAGTTTCACTGTTTCACTATTTTTTTGTCGAGTTGAAATTGGGGTCAATTATACTCATTATACAAATGTCGGTTGCTGGAAGAGATGCAAGTAAATGAGACCTGCTTTTAATAGAAACATCTGGGCATTTATTAGAGTTCGTATTTTTCCAGAAAGTTTGTGTTTACATTATTTTTTCCAAAAAACGGCTATAATGAATAAATTCACCCCCACATGTGATGAAATTAATAGATATCGATTAGAGTAATGTTATGAAGAAAATATTAGAGCTTTGAATTCGAAACATTACCACCATTTTTCATTGAATTCAAAAGCGAATGTTTGAAGAAATCCTTATTCAGTTAGTTCAAAACCTCATCGATGGGTAATTCAAAATTTTTTCAAATTCAATTTAAAATATGAATTCGAATATCTCAATGTTGGAAAATATTATTAGGAATTACTAAAATCTTTGGGTTCAGTATCTACTATTCTCAAAACAAAAAAGAAATCAACAGAAATTTCAATATATGAAGAATTCGAAACCATGTCAAATCTTTGTCAATTATAACAAAATTTACAAACGAAAATCTGAACTGATCATTTGGGTGCATATCCCAACCATCGAAAACCGGAAAGTTATGGAATACTGGTTCAAAACCTTGAAATAAGGAGACTGGAAGCTTTTTTCAACTAGTATGGAATAAGATAAGTAATCAAGTTGAAGCCAGATTCTGGAAGTATTGATTGCCGGACAACGCTGGTCTATAAATTATTGGTTATTTTCTGGATCGTGATATCAAAGTATTAACTCAGCTATCTTCAACAAGAACAATTTTGAGCTAGACAAAATACCTACGGAAACACCTCACAAAGACAATTATTTCACAAAATCACCAGGACGAAAATAACATTTCAAAACAATAAAAGAAAAATCCTCTCAGGTATCTTAAAGCTGCAAATTAGTTTCCTCCTTTCAATAAAAGAGGGCGTAGGTATGCCTCCCCACTCATAGGCGATTATGGTGAAATTGGTGACACGTGTGAATCATTGTATTCATGCCATGTGCCAGTGAAGGGATTAAACTCTGAGTGTCTGTCGAGATGAAGGAAAGGGTCCAGACGGGATGAGTCTAATACCTTAGAAATTTGGGAAGCCTCTGGTTTGAGATTTCACATGCGCAGTTACCGTTGCAGTTTTACACCTTGCCGTAACGTGTAATTCCAGTGATGCAGCTGATAGGATTGCAGAAAAATCAAAATTTTGGAAGTACTCCACTTTGCTAAGTTCCTACTGTTTCTTTCCTGTTGCCATTGAAACCTTTGGGGTTTTTGGATCTTGTGCTTCTGAATTAATGAAATAAATTGGTAGAAGAATGACGAACTCCACCAATGACAACCGCCTATTCATTTTCAATTCAAAGAATTGAAAATGAATAGAGGTAATACCACATCAGTATTGGATACTCTTCGATCTACTCAAAAATTAGATGGAATATCCCTAACCCACAAAAGAAATCAAAATTTCCTGTTATTTACCCAAAATGGATTAAGCAAATCGACCATGTCCCGATTTTCTCAGAAGATGCAGAGAAATTTGAACAAGTTCTGGAATTATCATTGTCTCACAAACTTGAAAAACCTACTATAAATCTATCAAGTTCAGTTTCAAACAGTTCAACTTCAAATTTCTCATACCGCTGGTCCAATGATGGGGAGAATCATCGCACCCATGATTACTCGAAAACACAAAACAGCAGTGGCGAATGTTTCATTAACAGCTACAACAAAATTGGACCAGTGATACATTCTAGAGTCAAAACCCTTGGTCTTAATGGGTTGAAAAATATTGGCAACACCTATTTCATAACCCAATGTTTATCAAACACGAGACGGTGCTTTGATCAAGCGTCTGTAGAAGTTATCAAGGAATCGTGGTTGGAAGATTCATCTGATGGAGTAGTCACAGTCTCCTTGAAAAGTCAGATTCAGAGTTTTGCCCCTCGATTCATGGGTCATGCGCATCAAGACGCCCAGGAGTTCGTTCGTTATCTTTTAGATTTTATAAGCTTTACATGATGACGTCAATAGAATTAAAGAGAAACCTAAACCGGTCTTAACGGAGACGATTGTAGATATTAACAATCGAAACGTCGTGAAGTAACGTGGTTTGAAATCACTCAACTTTTAATCATAATAATTTATTTTATTTTATTTATTCATTTTTTCATTCGTATTTTATTTCACTGTGAATTCTTTT
>WOGR01010619.1:0-10852 GCA_015342045.1 Leptinotarsa lineolata
TCAAATGTTTTTTTCCATTTTAATGTCATGTGTATTTGAAGCTCAATATCTCAATTAGTAATTATTCAACTATGTCGTCATATACCGGGTGATTCTATAAGGTGGCTCATCCCTATAACTTTTTTGTTATCGGAGATAGAAAAACGAAATTTGGGGGTTGTAAATTATAGTTTAATTTACATTTCTTGACATATTCATTTACTTTGCCGTATTCTGGTTCGACCGAAAAAGAGATCAACTTTCGATTTTTAAATGGGACATCCTATATATTTTTACTTAGTTCGATCGAGAATGAAATTCTGAATCCAACAATACTTCACTTGTCAATATTTGATAAATGAAATCATTTTTATTCCAATTTTTATTTTTTGATCTAGAATGCAATGGATCGTGTAAATCGATGCATTATTGATCAAGTAACATGGGAGAAATATGACTTCACAGTCATTTAAAGAATTATTTCACAGTCGCAAATAATAATTTTTCCAGTTAACTTGATTTTTTCAAATGGAAAGGGGGTGGCTCACTTTATTTTCTCAATTTTTCTGAATGATTGCAAGAAACGGTGATACCTAATAACAAATAATAAGTATTCGGTATTTTTATGCACTGAGTTTTTTCATTGTAGTTACCCGTGACAAACAATTGCAGCTGTTGCTGGAACTACCTAAACAAATAGGTTCCCTAATTGTCGCCATCCCACTCGGCATTATTTTCCAAAACTGGAAAGAATAATGAGAAATGAACCAGAAGAAAATGCCAATAACTTCATCGTCAGTGAAAAAAAAGAAGTAGACGTGTTGGCCTATGTTGAAGTGAACTGTAGTCAATTCGCGAAATTGTTTCTGAGTGTAATATAAGGTATTCGTCTGTTTGGAGAATTCTTCACGAATATATTTATCGATCATTCAAGAACCAACTACACCAACATCTTTACGATAACGATCACAACCGAAAATTGACTTATTGCAACTGGTTTTTGACTGAATACATAGAAGATATACGTTTTCCATTTAAAATTATTTATTCAGATGAAACCCGATTCACCAACTTGGGTATGTTCAATAGGAATAATAAAAGGTACTGATCTCAAACAAATTTACATTTGATGCAAGAAGGAAATTTTCAAGAACGATTTGGTTTCAATTGCTGGATGAGTATTATCAAAGTAAAATTATCGATTTCATTGAAAATTTGCCGCTGACTAACTAAGTGGATATCTATTTTCAACAAGATGGAGCGCCACCTCACAATTCTCAAATCGTAAGAAAACATCTGAATGACACCTTCCCAGAAAAGTGGATCGGCACTATTGGACCTATTCAGTGGCCTGCGAGGTACATTCTTGATTTGTCATATTTTGACATAAATGTATTATTATTTTTCATATTCTAGATCACCAGATCTTACTCCACTAGATTTTTTCTCTGGGGAATAATTAGAAATCAGGTTTACAATACAACATCAACTACTCGTGAAGAACTAGAGCATGAAGTGAGGGTGGCATTTCAGAACATCACTGAGGAATAGCTAATCAATGTGATGCGCGCAACAATTGAAAAAGTTGAACTTTGCCGTGGTCAAGGAGGAGGCCATTTCGAAAATGTATAATCTCAATGGACTAATTTGCAATTTTCTTGCAATTATTTAGAAAAATAGACAAAATGAAGTGACAGTGTGTGGCATCAAATTATTCATACGAAAATGATATTTCACAAAAAGCCGACGAGCCACCCCCTTTCCATTTAAAAAAATTAAGTTAACTGAAAAAATTCACATTTGCGACTGAGGAATAATTCTCAAAACCACTGTGAAATCATAATCCTCACAGTTGTAGTTTTCCCATGTTACTTGATCAAGAATGAAGCGATTTACAAAATCCATGGCATTCTAGATCAAAAAATTAAAATTGGAATAAAAATGATTCTATTTGTCAAATATCAAAAATTGAAACGTTGTTGGATTAAGAATGTCATTCTCAATCGAAGTAAGTAAAAATATATAGAATGTCCTATTCAAAAATCGAGAGTTGGGGTCATTTCCAGTCAAACCGGAAGTACGGCAAAGCAAGTAAATATGTTAAAAAATGTTAATTGAACTATAATATACAACCGCCAAATTTCATTTTTCTATCTCCAATAATAAAAAAATTATAGGGATGAGCCTCCTTAGAGAATCACCCGGTATACCGATCGATAGAAAATTTTGTACTCTATACATTGATGCTGTTCATTTTTTTCCACATTACGCTTTTTCCGACTACCATCTTTTCTACCACTTCGATAACATTCACTGAGATATTGGTTTGAAGTTTAAATTTGTGAACAGTTTATTTCTAGCGAATACCTTCAATTGCTCATTTTTGAAAACGAAGCAGTAAAAGAACTCATTGAGGCAATACCGCAGTGTCCATTATTGGAGATAGCTCATTCATCGTTTCAGTTACGGAATGTTAACCCCTGTTTCGATGAGTTGGGTTCTATAATTTAGATTTTTCTGAAAAGTATACCTAGCATACACTAACTAGTTTTATTTTCACGCAGATGCCTTGGTAGGAGCTTTCGAGAAAAAAAAGGAGGTCGCTGAAGAAGGAGTTAAAAAAGGTAAATGATCCAGACGAAGTGATTTGTCATTTAGTGGTAGCCTGGTTTGCAATAATATGCTTCATTGGGAATATTCAATATACCTTAATCTTTATTATTTATGAATTTTTGATGATTTGCTGAACTTTTCGAAAGTTTTATGTGATTCAGTTGATTCAATTGTGAAAATAATTTTCTTGAATCATATTGCTCTTTTCAACAATATTTTCAAATGGAGCGCACTTCTAAGTGAACATGAGGGTAATTTGGGAAAGTTGCATCTTTTTATTGCACTAATAAAGCTTGTTACACTAATTCTGAATCGACCATGATAGTATTTGATCAAGAGGATCAAGATATATTACTGACACTAGTTTCCATTATGACCTAGAACCAATATCTGGACAGGTTGGAGATAAAGATGAAGGTAACATTGATGGTGGCCAGGACAATACCAATAAATGACATAAATGCTGATAATGATGCACTGATAAGACAAGCGATCGCTATTAACAGACTATTCAAGGTGTAAAGAATTGTCTATTCAGAAGTACCAATAACCAGCATAGTACCAAGCGTTTCATCTGCTACTGCGGTGTACATCTTCAAAGGTGTAGGTGTCGACTGGAAGGTAGTATGTGGGTTGATTAGTGTTCACTTTCATTCATACTACTAGGGTATGGTGAGGGTGGGATGTCCATAAAAGAGCTCACTTCCGTTGGTCCGCACATGGACTAGGTTATTTTGATTGGTCTACGTTGTTGAAAGAAGGCTGAAAATGGACTTGAATAAGACTCTTATAGACAGCTGCACATCTGTCAACAATTTGGCCCAAACAGAACGGTCTAGTTCACGTGCACACCCCTACACAGACCCACCCCTAAAATCCTCTACTGGTTTCAATACGAGTAAACATTGACAATCATAATTCCGGAGAGAACAGCCCACAGCCTGGATCCACTCTAAAGTTCGACGTACTTTCTTATGGCCTACCTGTACTTGAACCATTACCTGCCAATTATCGACCACCAGCTATTGTACCCGGATCATACTTAGAACTTCATTTCAGGACAACACCATCCAAGGAACAAGAACCGGAATGCCCAAGGACCATGAGAAACCTACTAATTTCACCAACCTAGAATTAAGCGTACTGTCATTTCATAAGTATGTTGAAACTAACCTAGATTAAGAAAACCAATATTGTGAAGTAACCCAGTCCCTGAAGAGGCATAAGCCTTCGGCAGGACCCCTACTATTCTATGTATTAGCATTGATTTCATATAAAAACTATCTATGAACGTCTTCAAATTGAATCCTAGTCAGTCGTGACTGAGACTTCAGTATACATCATACTAAGTTGATACGAATAGATACGGAACCAAAAATTGGGTTGAATAGAAATGAAGAAACTACCGGAGGTGTCTGAGGAAACAACAAAAAAATTGCTTCAACGAAAGAGTGATTAGCTTGGGGTTTGGAAATCTTCGTAATTCGATAGGAAATCGAACGATTTTTGGATATGGTATTGTCATTGAAATCAGATTGATTTATATCTTTAATGTGACTTCTATATTAAAAAACCACAGAGAAAACATTTTGACCTCAGTAGTAATTTTCCCGGCTTATTTTTTCATTGCCAACACCCTATTCATGCTTTAGATATTTATTTTAATTTTTCAGGAATGGGTCACATAATCCAACCCATTGCCAAAGAAGCTGGGAAAAAGTTAGGAGAGTTGGTTGGTAAGGTAACTAAATTTAGTCTCTCTTTGAAATGCTGTCATGAATATTTTTTGCAGTTAATGCTATGACTAGATAGATTTGATGGAGGAAGATACATATTCCATAAATAATCAAAATGAGAATGGTAAAATTCAGTCATATATTTTTTGGACGTTGATGAAAGAATAATTTTGATTTTTTCTTATACAAATAGATATCCATAACATGAGTAAAAGCAATTGTCAAAGTTGTTAATAAAAGCTATACTTATAAACGTTCATATTTATTGATCATAGATCTTTGAGTAGTTATGAATCCACAACTTCATTGTCCAATAGTTATCCATTTACAGGACAATAACTATTTCTGAATATCATTATTACTATCATTACCCATTAGAATGGATTCAAGGTTCAATTTGGTTTGAGACAAATCTGGTTTCTCAATGAAATTGAATGAAGGTCATCTTCAGAACTTGATCAAAGCATCTGATACAAAAAGAGATGCCTTAGAATAGTGGTGACTGTCTTCAATCTATTTGGGTTCTTGAGTACCTTTACAACCGTGGTAAGAATTCTGCTGTAGGACATTTGACGAACAAAAATGTCAAAGCATTGAATCAGCTTGTAACTAGTAATAATGACCTCGGCAAAAGTATATTCACAACTATCAATTTCAATATGAGATAGGTGAATACCAATATACCTAAAGACAACTCAAAAAATCTGCCCGTGACATTCAGAGTAATTCACCACGTGAAACAAAACCAACGCAATTACAATCTTTCTTCATCACGCCTATCGCATCGGTTTGTGGCCCCTTGGATTAACTTTATTGCGCCATGGTTTCAATTTTGCGATTATTTCTAAGATTTTAATTCAAATTGTATGGTATGACGGACAATTAAAATGTGCAAAAGAAAATTCGAGACATTTTTATTTGATTATGAGGCAGTCCATACACCTACTGTGTAGGTGAGATGAAACTGGCCTGAACGAACTGTTCATTTAGATAATTTGGTTACATTTAGCCTACGATAGAAAATTTCAGCAGTTAAATTGAGATATATGATTAGGATTCATGTTACATTGGGTTAGGTTAGGTTTAGGTTGGATTTGGCTGATGGTTTTTTGTTATCCAAAATCATTACAGACAAACAAACAAAACAAAAAGTATACAATGACGAAGCTTGATGACTAACGTTGAAAGCCACATGAGTTTCAAGGTTACATGTTGAGCATATGAAAGAAAATTTCAACTGTGGAAATGTGATGGATGATGAGGGTTCAGGTAAGATTGGGTTAGGTTAGGTTTATGTTGAATTTGGCTTGGGTTGAGTTCGATTTCATTTTTTGAGAGCTGTTTGTCCTCAAAATTCATTTCGGAAAAAAAATTTAATGAAACGGATCTTCGATGACGAACGTTGAGAGGCATATGAGTTTTAGGTTACATGGAGAAACATTCCAACTGTGAAAATGGGATGGATGATTGGAGCTTAGGTTTGGTTGAGTTTTGGTTAGGTTTGAGTTGTAGTCAGTCAGCTCAGGTTGGGTTACTTTTTCTCATCTGAATGTTTTTTGTTCTCATATTTTTATTCTGACGAGAAAATCCTTAAACTCAACATTGATTTTTTCTGTGTGTAACTTTTCATTTTTGGAAATTATTAGATGTGACTGTATACTTTAGCCTCCTTGATTAAAGTTGGAAACAAGTGAACGATTCTCAAACTGGTCGTAGGGACTGAAGTGAATTTTTATCTAATGGGAAATTACCTGAGATGAAACAGTAAATACAAATTTTGTGATATTTTTAATATAGCTGATGCAGCAGAACCTTCAAAATTGATACAAAAACATTCCAAAACTTGGAAATCTCTCTGTAGATGATGCCGTTTCCTATCAATACTGTATTCACCTTCAGCTGAAACGTGTTCTAGATCTGATGTTTAATTGAAGTTATATCAACATCAAATCGAGGCAGATTGAATGAGACCAGATGGATCGATGAACAGCCGTTAGGGACAGATAGACTACTCGAGTATGAAGTGAAAAACGTGATTAGAACATATGTTTTTCAATGTGCCACGTTCACATGCAAAATGTTGGTCCAAATATAATACAGGTGACAGAAATGGCTGACAGTCAAATGAAAACAAATCTCTGAATTGGGAATGTACTTCAGTAACTCCAGGTTGAGAAAGGTTGATAATATGTGAAGAAGTTTTTGACGACGGAAAACTTTTGGTCCTTTTTCCAAATTTTTCTCTGCACTTATTTTTCTTGTATCTTGAATGTGCATTTCCTGGATGTATATCTGATTGGGTACTAATCTAAATAGTTTTATAAATGATTATCACAAAAGAGAGGCAGTATAATCTACTAGAATTTAAGTGAATTAGGCTGATCTAAGCCAATACAGGCAACAAACAAACTGATGAGTGTGCTAGACTCGAATTATCATCCTGAGATGAACTGTTTGATATACATGCACTACTAGGATCACTTGTCAAAAATCTGTTCATTCTCAAACGTATTAATAAAACGAAGTGAATTCAGAGCAAACTCAAACTTCACAACGAACAGAATACACTTGTGTTATACAAGACACCAAACATAACCTCAAAGTTTTTGTTCAGAAATGTCAAGCGCCGTTTATCGTACAATCCGTTGCCAGCGCTACTGGCGCTAGCCTCTTTCTCCTTGAACATAGAGGTCACTAAAACTGCTGCTTCCTTGGAAGTACAAGAATAAATATTGTAATAAAAGAGTTTCACCGTTTTTACACAAAAACTTTGTCTTTTTGATGACTTTAAAAAACATATTCGAGTAGTTATCTCATAATTTATTGTTTTCAAATAAGTTGGTTTTTTATTTTATTTTCTCACGCCCCCCCTCAAAAAGCTTCGCACCTCTCCCTGGGGGTCGCGCCCCACAGTTTGAGTACCTCTGCATTAGTTTTAAGACTTGTGAGATTTTTCCTGGCAAAGTTTACACATTTGAAAATATACAGTGCTGGGACAGACAACAGTTTCTTTCTTATCAATACTGGTTTACAACTTTCCCGATATTCAATGTCAAAAATTAGTCTTAGAATACGTTCTGCCCTATGAACACCCTGTTGGAGTCCGAACCGCACCCCCCAAGATATGATATTCAACGAAGTATGTGAGAAAGCCATTGCATAATAGATGCTCATCAGACTTTTTTGATCTACACAGTTTTACATTTGATTTATTGCAAAGAATGCTTTATTGCGTTTCTTGCAGACACCATCAATATGAGAGTTCCAATTCAAAGATTCATCCACAATTGTTTCCAATAATTTCACTTCATGTGACATATCTATTTCATCAATAGAGAACACTACATCTTGAATATTATTTTTCCTGTTATGAAATCTCATTGCCACTGCTTTTGAGATGTTCAAGACTACGCGATTGCGATCACACCAAGAAAAGATTATGCTAATAATTTTGGCTACCACGTCATCCATAGTGTGTCTAGTGACTGTAACAGCGGTGTCATCTTCAAACATCGGTATGTGGCAGTCCCTCACGTATTTAGGAGAATCATTAATAAATATAATATATAATAATGGTCCTGGAACTGAGCCCTGAAGAACAGCTAGTTAAACAGCATACTTGTCTGACAATGTGCCCCCATATTACACTGACATACAGCACCCCTCCATATAGGAGCTCGGCCAGCTCTATACATTGTTTGGGAGACCAAGACTGATAAACTTATTAGATAGAAATTTTTATGACAAAGTGTCGAATGCCTTAGATAAAGTAAAAACACACTCATAACAAAGCTACCAGCATTCAAGTTGAAACCTCTTTCTATGAAACAATTCTTCCTGAAGCCATGCTGATTGTTACATAACAGGTTGTTGATTTCTACATACATTGTTCTGGAGGCAAATTAAGGTACATTGATGAATATCATTTCCAAATAATGCTGAGCTTTTCAACCATCTAAGAGAGAACACTAGATTTGAATATATTATACAAGGTTCGTGGTCTTAATGATTTGGAGCACGGTGTTTTAGGTTCAACCTACAATCCTTCCAAGTTAATTCAAAAACCCAAATAGGACCAAAAACAAACTCTGCTCTCACGCACCAGAACTGCAATACTCTCCTCGGCTCAGGTTTCACCAACCAAGTTGTCGTCATCAGGAGATAAACCGCACTCGAAGAAACCTTCACTGGACACTATGACTATTCACAAATTCGAATCAGAGCTAACACTTACCAGAACAAGCTTGTGGAGGCAACGGGAAAATAAGCGTCGTCGATGATTTTCTTCTAGCTACAGCACACCCGAGCGACTGCGGCTTGAAGGATCGTAACTGCTGCATGAAATCGGAACACTCCATCAAAGCAACGTCGGCAAAATGCAGGTCGCAGAGGATCTGGTTCTTGAAGCGCCTGGCTCGCTTTTGGTTGGGCCCTGTCAAATTGAGGCCGCAGGAATTGCACCGCAAACATTCCTCGTGGTAATGGTTATTGTCGTAGAGAAGAGATGGCTCTGAAATAACGAAATTATAATCAGCTATGTTGTTTTGGGATCGGAAGACTATCGCTTGGTGAGCAAAGCAATGGCGTATTTGGCTTGTTTGGATACAAAGGTTCATGATTTTCAGAAGAGGCTTGAATCTGGAAAATTAGTAATGTAATAATGATAACAGGTCTTTATAATTGATAACAATAAAATAAATATACAAATATATAAACAAATATATAAAAAATAAAAAGTTATAATAAAACATAGTATGATGAATGGGTATGGAAAAACAAGATCTGGGGAATCGAAACCTTTATGATAGCTTGACGAAAGCGATATGATGTTAAATTATTGTTTTGTTGAGATTAGATTAGTTCGGAATTCCATTGTCTAATGTTTTATAAAATGATTTGAAACTCCTTAAATAACCAACCAATAACCAATTTATTCGTTATTTTCAGCTATTTTTTTTAAATTTCAATTAAATTGGTTATTTCAGGAGTTTCAAATCATTCTATACAATATTAGACAATGAATGAAAGTCCGAACTTATAAAATTCACCACGAAACATTGTCAATCACTTTCAAACTTATGTGATCGTATTTACGGATTCCACATGGAAATCGAATAAAACTATTTTGTATTTTCTGAAAACGCCGAGTATCAGTTTGCTGTAACGCTGGCCCGTAAATGTAATCACAGTAGGCCAGTCTTGAGACTACCAGAGACTCGCAAAGGCTGAGTTTCAAGTTTTTAGGCAATAAAAGCCTGCCTCAAAATATTAAAAGGAGTCTTATACACGTGGATACATGTTTTGTGAATCTAAGTTCGGTGTCTAGCCATAAACCTAAACTTTTACTTGCATCTACAATAGGGAAAAGCGTGATTATCGATGTGAATAGATAGATATTTATGCACCGTACTTCTCCTGATTTTCTGTCCAGAAAGCATAACTTGCTATTTATTTGACCTCCTTGATTTCATGGGAACTGAAAGGTGTATATAGTTGGGTATCATCGGCGTAGTGGTGAATTTTGCATGTCAGTATTTATGTGAATCATTTATGTAGAGGGCGAAAAGAAGTGGTCCCAATACAGACCCCTGTGGAACTTCGAATCTTTCGACTAGTGAAGTGGATTGTTTATCATCCAGTATGACACTTTGAGTCCTTTCTGATAAAAAGCTGTCTAAAAGAGATACTGCGCTCCGAGAAAAACAAAAAAGTGAAGTTTTTCACAAGAGATAAACAAACCTACTGTATGCCAGCCTTGTGGTTTCAGATATTTGAAGAAGGATGCACAAGATGGATGCTGAGAGTAAGTCAATACGTGCTGCTGACCAATAAGCAGCATTGTCTTGATAGGATATGAATGCTATAGGTTGCTAAAAGTCACTAGTGATCTACCGACCGTTGATCGGGTGGACACCTACTGAAAGAACATTTATGAACGAACACAGCTAATCAATCCTACACTGATGTAATGGGGCTTGTCTCAAGAAGCTTGAGACACTCCTGCTGTTGGCATATCTAGCATTTTCTCAGTCTATATCCAACATTATTACGCGGCTTTAGAGTGCTTCATTATCACCATCGGCACTCCTATAGTATGCATTTTTCTATGGGTGTGGGAAATGAAAAGTACAGGGACACCAACATTCTCATCTGAAGAGAAACTGAGACATTTATTTGAAATAAATTGAGGGAGAGGGAAAAAACTGTGATTTTACTAAATGAAACAGTTATTGAATCCACTCATTATTGTGAATGAAGAAAAGGAGACTGGCAAGCCTTCAGCACATGTCGCAAAAAACTTCAATTCGTTATAGGCACATACTCTGATAATTTAAAAAATAAGAAAACTACACCAGGGTTGTTCACTTTTTAGCCAATCACCACAAATTAATATGAATACTCGAACAATTCAACTTGGGAAAGAAAGTTTTTGTCTATTACTCCATCTTGATACAAAAAAATGTGGGAATCTTCCAAAGAAAGGAAGGAAGCAATCATTTTTTGAAAAAATGAAATACCACTAA